>CM076571.1:380392456-380529652 GCA_034641835.2 Pinus albicaulis | reverse complement strand
TATTTGACCTAGTTTCACTGTGATTTTGGAGGTCTTGACTTTGTTTGACCAGACCACATTGATTGGCACAAAAATCGAGATTTTCAGGGCTGTTTGACCTGTGTTGACCGCAGGCCTATTTGACCACAAAGTTGACTTCATGTTGACCAAGTTTGACTGCATATTATATGACTGCTTTGGGCTTACTTTTACCACTGTTGGAGGCCAAGTTTGACTGCCTTTGACTGAGCTTCAAAGGGGAAGATTTGATGCTGTGTTGACCTTCTTTGACTTTCTGGTTAGGGTTGAAGTTGACTGCAAATTTGACAGTGCTGTTTTGACTTTGATTTGGCAAGTCAACTTTGACTTTTTATACTCTCTGTTGAACATTTGATATAATAATAAGAAGAATTGATCAAAAGATTTTTCCTACATTGGTGTTTTTTCCTAACATTCACTAAATCTGATATCCTCTTATCTTGACTTACCTTCTACATTTTATTTTATGTTCTATCTACCATTACTGTCAATATAATTTATGATTAAAATGATTACCGTCAATATAATTTATTTACGATTAAAGTGATTACTGTTGGAAACTAAATTGGAAATTGTTATTTAACTGCTTCAAAAAAGACATTAAGTAATTGTGCTAAACCTAAAACATACCATGTTAACTAAAATTGACACTTAGATATAAAAAATAGTATCAAAGTTTACATCTTGAAAACCAGGATTGTCCTCTTTTTAACATTCATTGTCAACTTTTAACTATGCCTCTTTGTCTTTGTGTAATAATTTGTATGTTCTGCAGGGTGGTGTTGAAGCCTATTTTAGATACACGGCTGATGACATAGAGAAGATCAAGATGATTCCCTGTAAGCTCTTAATCGGGGCAGATGGAATATGGTCTGTTGTGCGTAAGCAGATGGTTGGCGACCCTCCCAGATATCTCAAATTAATGGATTGGAACGCGTTGGTGTACGACCCGGATCTCAAGTAAGCATTACACTTTTCTTTCAATCCTTCAGCTCGATTAGGTGACTTGTGGGAGGGGTGGCTACTCTGCCAACAAGGGGTGGCTACTTTGCCAAAATTGCTTGGCACTTCCATTTGAAACTAGTGCCATGCCGTACAAATAGGGCACACCACAACAATAACCAAACCATACTTGGCAACTTATTCTAGAGCGACATCAACAGTGAACCTACGCCCCATCGGCCAACAAATGACTATTAATGTTTCTGGATATACAAAATTTCTGGTTCATCTCATACTTTGTTGTTTGATAATTTTTTCAGTTGAAATTTGTGAGTTGAATGAATGACTATCATTATTTCATAGACATTAGAAACTGTTTGGTTAATATCTTTGTTTGATGAAATTTTCACAGATTGAGATGTGTGAGTTTTGCAGATTATTTGATGATGTTGAGAGAGGAGATATTATTTACCGCTCTGACAACAATGGGAGAACTAAGAACATCATAGCTAATACAGGTATATAAGTACGGAACCCTGTTAATCTTGTTTAGTTTTTTCAAATGTATCACTAGGGGGAATCCCGACAGCTTTTCATATAACTTGTATGAATGCTGAATGTTATTTTTGTTTGGGCCTATGCGCGTATTCTACTAATCAAGGCCTCAAAATCTTGAGCGTCTGAGGAACATACTTCAAACTCACTAAATGCCAACTCTGTAAGGCTTACAAGAATAAATCATGGGTTGGATTTTGATACTATGCTTTGATACATTGCACCGCAAAAATTAAAGGCAATACAGGGACAAGAGGGGATGCTAGAGAGCAAAGTGCGCAAATTTCCAGCAGTATTGGTATTATAGAGCAGTACATATCGGTTAAAGATAAGATTGTCCATAGGAATTTTTTTTTAAATAATCTAAAATAAAATTCTTCACATGAGCAAAACATATACTAAAGCTCACATGCCCAAATTAAATAATTACAGGCAGAAATTATGGAAGATGAGTTGCAGCTCTCAAGTGAGACAACGCTCATACTGGAGACTGCTCACACTCACACTTACATTCACCAAGCTAGCTATCAGGTACATATATAGAATTACAATACACTTGAACATAATCCTAGAATATAGGATCTGGAAACTAACAAGTACTAATTAGGAAAATTATTCGTAAAAAAACTCTAACAAAACATAACAATTTCTAATAATAGCAGATTCTGGATTCTCTATTATTATGAAACGGAGAAATGTGTTCTCTACTACACCTAAATAATTCTTACATATTTCAAATTTTGCCTTCCCAACAGACTTTGTAAAGATGTCAACCACATTTTCATTAGTATTACAATAAACTAAATCAATTTTCTTAGACTGCATATTTTCCTTAACAAAATGATAGTGAGTCTCACTTTGTTTTGATCTTGCATAGTATATAGGATTTTTGGCTTGTTTGATGGAGTTTTGATCAGATCACATTTGATAATTGTTGGCATTTTCTGTTCTTCTTCCACATCTTCAAGAACTTGCCTCAACCAAACTGCTTCACATGTAGCATTGCACTAAGCTTTGTACTCAGCTTCAGTTGATGACAAAGAAATAGTTGGTTGTTTCTTGCTGCTCCATGCCATGATCTTGGATCCAGGGATAAATGCATATCATGAGGTTGATCTTCTGTCATAAGGATTTCTGGCCCAATCTAAATTAAAATATCCTGCCAACTCAACATCAAAATCACCATTTTATTTAATACCAAAATTAACAGTCCATTTCAGATACCGAAAGACTCTCTTCATTGCTTTCCAATGGCTTTCAAGAGTCCTGGCCATGAACTAACTTTGGATGCTGACTAAATATGCTATGTCTGGCCTGGTTATAGTGAGATAGTTTAGACTTCTGTAATGGGGTCACTGAAATTGATGATGGTAAAGGAAGTTGGGAGAATTTCCATATCATGAGCTTCTCTTCAGCAAGTAAGTGAGAATCTTGACTAATTATATTTATTTGCTCACTTTTTCCTTCATCCAGGATCCTTATGGCAAAAGCACAACAGCTTTCTTCGTGAAAACTCTCACATGGTTTGCAGAATGGTAAAGGTTGATCAACAACATTTGTAGATTCCAATGGATTTGGTGGTCTCTGCTCATTTGGAGAATTATTATTTTGCCATGATTTGTTATTACCCTTGTTATTATTATTTCTAGGCTGAATATTCTGAGCTTGCGATCTTTCCATTTGAATCAACCTAGCCTGCATAGCACTCATCTCCCGAGCATGTTCAATTTTCATATCTTTGATTAACTAAGTCAACTATTTAATAGGGTCATGGTCAACCTCTTTGACTTATTTTCCTTTAGGCTCACGAGACCGAGTTGAACATCTTTCATGTGAAAATTTCTGAATATTACTTTATGTAGAAACCCTACTATTAGATCTGGTTATATTCTCCTACTTAATCAAGTTATTAATGCTGAAATTCAGATTAATATCGAAGTAAACACATAATAGACTTTCACCGATTCAGATCTAAGCAAAGATACATGCACACAGACAAAGTGACACACAAGGTTTTCTGGACAACTGTCCCCAGAAAAACCCAATGCGGGAAAACCGGTCTTCTGGCTGCTGGAGGGTTTATATTATTAAGTAGTTTCTAAATACAACAAATCTGGGCACCTTACTAGTTAACTAGACAGAGAAAAAATAGATCTGCAGCTAATTTGCTGTTCTGGAGACTGAAAAACTTGACTGATCCACACCCTCAAACGAGATTTACAGGACTCAGCCACTTTCTGCCTCTAGAAACCCCAACGCTACTCCTGAAGCCCCTGCGTCAGCCCTGCTAGCCTCTGCGCTGGCCTAGAAAGGGCTGCGTAACCCTAGACTGGGTGACACAATCCCTACAATGCCCTATATGGCTTCTGCGTAACCCTGGAGGTCTCCCGCCAGCTCTAGAAACCCTTAGGGTCCTTAAAATTATTAATTAATTAATTATCTCCCAAACTGGATGGAATTTCCCAAATCCCTTTTTGGGTCTTGGAGATCT
Source organism: Pinus albicaulis (assembly GCA_034641835.2). NCBI lineage: Eukaryota > Viridiplantae > Streptophyta > Pinopsida > Pinales > Pinaceae > Pinus > Pinus albicaulis. The sequence goes on along the minus strand of CM076571.1, from coordinate 380,525,646 downwards.
CATGTACTCTAGTCCCTCCACAAATTTTGGGAGCTAGAGCACATCTGATGCTACCCCAACACTCAAAAAACTCAACACTCCCTCTTAGTGAGGAATGTGCTTTAGTACAACGCTACTTCACCTCGAAGCTCTACACTGATCTCTGGTGTGGGTCTTTGCGCTGACGCTGGACCTGTTGCCCTTCATCACTGCGCTGTTGTTGCCATTCTGTACTGTTGCCTATGATGCTACCACCGCCACTGCCACATCTGTACTGCAGTTCCCTCTCAATTTTTTGCACCGTGTTGCCATCTGCTGCACTGCAACTTCTGTTGCTGAGAGAAACAACTGAAACTCCTGCCTAATCTTTGACACACAAGTCAGTTGGGCTGCATCCTCATCACTGATTCTCCATAGGCTAGTGCTCTGTGCTGACATCTGGAGGTGCTGCACAGCTACAGCTCTGCATTGCGTAAGCAGTTCTCCTCTGTGTTGCTGAAGTCACATCAGCCTCTACATTGAAGTCCCCTATGCTGCTGCTATGCTGCGCTGTCCTCCTGAAGCCTCTACCCTGCTACAGCTCTGCTTTGTGTAAGCCAGCCTGCACTGCGCTGCTGAAGTCACATCAGCCCCTGCGCTGCTGAAGTCACATAAGCCCCTGTGCTGCTGCTGCATCTACATTGCGCTGCTCCCTTCAGCCTTCAACTCCGCCTCTGCTCCATCCGTGATTCTCTACACCAACTGCTCCACTTTTCCCGCTACTGTCTTAAGGCTTCCATAGCTTGGATGTGATCCAAGAGATGAGTTGCTCAAGGATCCTGCCACCACTCTGTAGGTACTCTACAGATCCATGTCGCCCCACTTTCGTGGTTCATGAGCACTCATGGCTATGTCATCTTCTAAACCATCATCCGCCACAGCAGCCTTGGAAGTAGAAACTTCCTTGTCCTTTTTCTTCTGAGGACAATTGCTGGCGAAATGTCCTAGTTCGTCGCACTGGAAACACTTGATCTTGGATAGATCACACATCTTCTTCCCTTGCTGCCTCTTTGATGCTAAGGCTGCATCTTCTTCCTCTTCCTTCTTCACCTTACTTGATCCCGTCTGCACTGCCTCTTAGTGAATCGACGGAGTTCTTCTTGACGAAGGATTGCCCACATAATGTCCCAGTTGTGAAGGTCCGCTTTGCCCAAGACACTTTGGACAAAAGTTTCCCAGTCCTCTGTGACTGCATTGAGTGCAGTCCTTACCATCACATCATCCTACACCTTTGCTTCCATGGCAGACAATTTCTCTTTGATCGTCTGTAATCTGAAAATGAAGGGCTCGATTTCTTCTCCCTTGGCTATCATGAATGACCGCAACTGATTCTCCAGAAGCATTCTCCTTTGGATGGATTTTCCCTCATATAGGATAATTAAGGCTTTCCACATTTCCTGAGCCGTTTTCTTGTCGGTTATGTGTGGAACTATATGATCCTTAACCCCATCCATTATGAAGTGTTTGGCATATGCCGCAACTTCCTCATGCTTTGCTAGGAGAGTAGCATCGGTTGGCGTGGCCAAGACTTTTTCTGCATGGTCCCTTAGACCGTATGCCTCCATGACTACCAAGATTCTGGCCTTCTAGACTGCAAAGTTGGACAGGCCGTCCAACCTATCTTGATCACGTAATCTGTGAGGTGTCATCTGCTCAACAAATCTATCAGAACTCCTCCTCTCTATGCTAGAGATTTGGATCTAGGGTCCTTGGCAAAACAAACACCCTCTCCTCCCTCTGACAACTGACCTCCTCTCTTGGAAGTCTGCCAAAATCAAATGAATCAACTCTCTTCGATCTTCTAATCGATCTGCAGATTCCTTTGGTTGGAAACCCTCTGAGAAGTTATTCTCCTCCCTCTCTTTGTCACCTAGTGCTTAGGCTAAATTCTGAATCTTTTGAAATATAACCCCACCAGCAACTTCTGAAGCTCTGCAGCACTGCTTCCAGCACTCTGAAACAACAACGACTTCAGATCTGCATCACCCTAGCTGCCCTCTGCGTGAGCAGACAGTCCCAGTGTTATCTCTGCACAACCTCTGCGCAGTAAGTACATGGGCCTGTGTGGAGACTGCGTCACTCTAGCCTAGTGCAAAATAACGTCAGGAGGAAGAAAGAGCACACTTTGAGGGAAATTTTTCCTCAGGGAACTTCTAGTTCAGAAGTTCGATTTCTCATTGCAAAGCAACAGTCATGTGAGCAGATTTACTCACTCGAGCAAGGATTGCGTAGAGCCTAGCAGCAGCTGCGCAGAGGAGAAGAGGAGGATTTCAACTTATTTGCAGAGATGGCATCAACATGGCTGAGAGATGAAGATCAGTTGGACAGAGCATCCAACTATATGATTTGGAAGGCTACGATTACCTACCTTCTAGATGAATACAATCTCAAGGCTTACATTGATAACATGGTGGTTGTATCCACAGATCCAAATCAGTTGAAGGCCTACAAAAAGGAGATGGCATAGGCGAAGAGACTGATCCTTGATGGGGTTTGAGATCATGTAGTATCACATATAGCTGGCAAGGACATTTCCAAGCAGATGTGGGATGCTCTCGCTACGTTATACCAGGGATCCTCCGAGCAGTGGAAGATGTATTTGGAGGAGAAGCTGAGATGTATTCATATGCAAAAGGGGGAGCTCATGGACCCCTTCCTCACTAGGCTTCAGGATGTCCGAGACCAGCTCTCAGTTGTAGGGTCAGCACCCCAACGTACAGAATTGGTGCAGTTAGCTCTCAACAACGTTTCCGAGGATTGGTAGGTCTTTGTCTAGAGTATCTTGGGCAGAGACAAGTTACCAGAGTGGGACAAAATGTGGGTTGATCTGCAGTAGGAGGGCATGAGGCGAGATTTGGTGAAGAGCACCATTAGTGGCAGCAACAGCAACAGTGGGATGAAGCAAGTGAAGGAGGAGGAGAATGTCGTCCTCGCTTCAAAGGGGCAGCAGGAGCAACGTAGGAAGAAGAAGAACCTTTATGAGGTCAAGTGCTTTAGGTGTGGCGAGTTAGGCCACTACAACACTCAGTGTCCTCTTAGAAAGAAGGACAAGGAGGAGAAGCATGACCAACAAGCTGCATCCACAGAGATTGATAGGTTGTCCTCTAGATTGGAAGAAGAATTTGCCATGATAGCAAACATCCCTCCAGGAGTGAGGTGGGGTGACTTGGTTTTGTAGCCCCAGAGTGCTACATGATGGGAAGGATTCTTGAGGAGGTCCACCACTTGAATCAGTATGTTGCTACAGGAGCCCACAATACGTAGTAGCGGGATGGACCAGTGGCAGTTGGTGCAGTCAGATGCCAGAGTGACAGATGCAGTAGCTAGTAGCAGTCAGAGACTGGGCAGTGGAAAGTGAAGTGCAGAGTTGGTAGTAGTGCAGTTGGCACATTTACAGAGTCAACAGTAGCGCAAAGGCTTCAGTGACAGCACAAAGACTAGTAGCAGTTAGGACTCGGGTGACAGAGGCATCACACTGGCCATAGTTGGTTCAATGTTTTGGATAGTTCTCAGTTGCAGCAACAAAAGATGAGAGGGAGTTGCAGATGTTGTAGTAACAACAACAACAAAGTTGCAATGCAAGTGTAGTAGTTGGTAGCAGTACATCAGGGTCAGCAGCAGCACAGATGCAACGCATATCAGAGTTGCGCAGTAGTTGGTGGGAAGTGCAACCAAACATCAGCAGCGTGACAAGAGATGGTGCAGAGGCAGTGTATTATAGCAGCAGTTGTAGTTGCAGTACTAGAACACTTTCCTCGCTAAGAGGGAATGTTAATTTTTGTAGCATCGGATGTGTTCTAGCCTTGAGATTTGGCAGAGAGGTTGGAATACATGTATTATCCAATATGCAGAAATCGTTTCTGGAAATTCCACCTAGAGAGTAATAGAGACAACTTAATTAAATTAATTAGTCAGTTTTTAATATTTCCTAAGTCTAAACTTAGGAAATATGATTAATTAAAAGGAATTAATTAAGTCATGGTGAGAATCTTTTAGCAAAAGACTTGGATCGATTTCTAGTTAATCTTAGCCATTGATTAAGTTTTAATCGTGGTCGTTGAAGTCTCAACGGAAGATTATAAGAAGAAAATCGATGGGGCTTGGAGAACACACTTCAACAGTTCGATTTCACTGGCAGATCGATTTCCAGAGTAGCAGCGTTTTGTTGCTAGAGAGAGATCTAGTGAGCTCAAAGCAGTGAGAGAGGGGCAGAGATAGTAAGGCCCGAGGAAGCTTTTCCAATTTTGGTGAGTGCATTGCAGAGAGGCAGTGAGTGCCATAGAGAGGTAGCGCAGAGGCAGCGTAGAGCTTTAGTGGGTGATTCCGTCTTTGTTGGGGAGTAGGAGATTTTATGAGTTGGAAGTTGGGAAGAGGGTCCAGAGGTGAAGGAGATCAGTCTGCCAGAGAGCAGCTGCAGAGACAACAAGAGGAGAAGCAGTTTCGAGCTTATGGGATGCAGTACTGTGTATGCTATTGCAGTGACTGCGTAGAGGGAGAAAGGAGCAGCTCAAATCGAGCTGAGGTCAGTGTCAGATCGCCTGTGGAAGTGAGAAAATTTCTCACTAGTTTTACTGCCAGTCTTTCTCTGTATTGGATCGCTAGATTAAGTATCCATAGTTTTGTACTCAGTTTTACTACTGCATAATAATCAAACCCTCAACTGTTGCACCGGTTTTCCCGAGTTGGGTTTTTCCAGGGACTTAGTCCAAAAATAACGGTGTATTTTTGTGTGTGTGCATCTATTCTTCCAACGTTTATTTTTCTTCCGCAGTATTTGTTTTGTGAAGGCTGCAGTGTATTAGTTTCTATATTTACTGTAGCACGGTAAATAATTTGCTTAATTTATTTAACAAATAGAAGAAACTATATTAGTTGTTGCAGTAGGATTCTGGGTAATGAAATTTTCACAAGGGCCGACTTGGTGTGGAGGTGACAAATGATTATTTGACTCAATAATAAGTCTTTTTACATGATACAAAAGCCCAAGAAGGGTCTAATAAAATGGACAATGACTTTAATGACTCCAGATAAAACCTAGAAGTCCTCATTGGGGACTTTGACCTAGAAAATGATGACCCAAACATTAAACCCATGCTTTAATAAGTCATTTTAATAATAATAAAATTTCTTTTGACAATTATACACTTATGAAGACCGAACCTAGTTACATTCTTCAACACTCCCTCTTAACTAGGGAGTTGTTCATAATCACATATATATACAAGTACATGGAAGATCTCAAAACACATGGACTACGAAGAGTTTAGGCACACTCAATGCCATTGACTAGATTCTTGACCAGGTCAATCTATCTGGGTGGGACTAAGATGGACTAAAGCTTTCAACTACTATAGGTACCATAAGGCTTACTTACTAACCATCAATCCTGGGATCTAGGTGCATAATGCAAGGTGAGAGCTTTATGACCAACGCCATCCTTCCTACTTCAGGATCTAGACATCAGACACATGTATATGTCCTCCCAGACATTTTTTATTACACACGATGCCTCAACACTCCCGATTATTAAAATCAGTAACATCAAATCTCTTTCAAGCATCAGACACATGTAGATGCTTCAACACTTATCATCGACAAAGTCAGTAATATCAACAAAACCAAGCATGCTTCTAAGATATTCAAACTTCTTAGGTTCTTATTAGGAAGAGACTTTGTTAATACATTAGCTACTTGTTCGTCAGTTGGGACATATTGTAGCTTCATGATCCCATCTTGTACCAAGCTTCTAATGTAGTTGTACTTGTTGTTGATATGCTTCGTCCTTGCATGGAACATGAGATATTCAGACATCTTGATGTTGCTTTGATTATCACAATTTATCACGATTCACAGTAGGACTTAGAGGTTTCCCAAACAAATCTGACAAAATTTTCATCAACCATACAACTTCCTTTCCTACTTCACATGCAACAACATGTTATGCTTCAACACTACTTAATGCAACAGGATCTTGCTTTCTACTCATCTAGGAAATCATCGTAGATCCCAAACTAAAACTTCCACCTGTATTGCTCCTTCCATCAGTCTCACTGCCACCCCAATCAAGATCTGTGAAACTTGTTAATTTGACTTCCTTGATATCGTACTTTAGGCAATTATGCATAGTACCATGTAGATATCTCAATATATGCCTAGCTATCCAATGATCATGACGAGGCTCCAACTGAAATTGACTGAGAATATTTACAAAAAAACATATATCCGGTCTAGTATTATCCAGATACATTAGAGAATCCACTAACTCAGGATAGCTAGTAGGATCTACGAGACTGGAGTTAGAGCTTCTCAACTTCTTGAGATTGGTGATAATGGGAGTAGTCATGGGCTTGGAATCCATCATACCGAATTTTTGCAATAACTTGATTATGTATTTTCCTTGCCCCAGATATATCTCCCTAGGCTTTTTCCATACTTCCAAACCTAAGTAATATTGCAGAAGTTCCAAATCCTTCATCTCAAATTCGACTGCCAACATCTTCTTGCATTCTTGTATCCTTCACTCCACACCTGTAATAAATAGATCATCCAGATATAGTAGAATAATGACTGGTTCATTATCCACCACTTTGATGTAGAGGTTTGGATCTGCAATACTTTTTACGAACCCAATTCTTAAGAGATATGCATTCATTCTTGCATACCATGCCCTCAGAGCTTGCTTCAAGCCATATAGGGATGTTTTGAGTCTGCAAACTTGAGTGTTCTTGCTATTTATTTCAAAGCCTTCAGGTTGCTCACTGTGTACTTCTTCATCGATGGTTCCATTCTGAAATGTTGTTTTTATGTCCATTTGATGGATATTCCATCACATTGTTGCAGCCAACGAAACCAAAGATATTATAGTAGTATATCTTGCAATAGGTGCAAAGGTTTTTTCGTAGTCTATGCCTTCCTTTTGAGAGAAACCTCTTGCAACGAATCTAGCTTTTTGTTTGTCTATGCTTCCATCAACAACATGTTTGATTTTGTAAATCCATTTTGAAGTGACAACCGATTTGTCACTTGGTCTAGGAACAATTTCCCAAACCCCATTCTTCATGATGGATTGATATTCTTCCTGCATCGCCTTCTTCCATTCTTCTTGATGAGCAACTTCTTCAAAATGTAGTTGGTTCAACTTCTATTAGTTTTGTCATATATGTTGCATATCTTGAATACCTTTTTGGACTTTTGCTTTCTCTAAAAGTTCCTTTTGCAGCTCCATGTCCTTTGGCATCTTCAAGAGTAGCTTTTAACCAATTTGGCCTTTTCTTTGTGTCGGGTATGATCACAGGTCGAATAGCATCACTTGGTCCTTCTTCTTCTTCTTGGATTGGAGTAGTTTTTTCATGGTGCTCTTCTTCTTCAAATAGCAGTTTATCTTCGTCATCAGAATCAATAGGAATATCCTTGGATCCTTTATAGGCATAATTTTCATCAAATATAACATCCCTGCTTACTTCGATTTGTCTTCCTTCCTTGATTTAGATTCTATATGCTTTTGAAGAAAGACTGTAGCCAACGAAGATCCCTTTAATGCTTGTGGAGTCTAACTTCTTTCGTTTGTCTTTTGGAACGTGGATATATGGATATATGAGGGACACCCAAAGATTCAAAGATGTTCCACACATGGCTTCTTTCCTGTGAACGATTCTTCAGGTGTTATATTTTCAAGAATTCTATAAGGACTTCTATTTATATTGTTGTCATTATATATACTGCTGTCATTGTTGTGTCTCCCCATAGAAATTTTGGTAAGTCTTGATAAAAAATCATTGTTTGTATACATTCTTCAATTTGTTAATTTTTCTAAGGGCATATTGTTCATGATGTGACCTTGGGAAAAGTGTTTGGGTGACATGAAGAGCAATGGTGACATCTTTTGAGAAGCCAAAGTTGTCATTGATGAGCTAAGTGCTTTGGAGATTGTTTAAGGGCAATGTTGAAGGTGAAGATATTGTCAAGACTCGTTGCAGAAGATATTGGGAACCGTGAAGAATCATCAAACTTATCTTGACGAATTGAAGCTGAGGGTTGGAGCCCTAGAGGTTGGAGCCTCATAGAGACAAGGTTGGTGGCTTGGAAGATAGGGTTGGAGCCCTAGAGGATAGGAGTCCTCAAGAAGACCAGGTTGGAGCCTGTACCAGTGATAGGGTTGGAGCCCTAGAGGTTGGTGCCTCAAAGGGACAAGGTTGGAGCCTCGTGAAGTCCAAGTTAGTGCTTGGCAAAGTACAGGTTGGAGCCTGGGAGATTGAAGATTGCTGTCTTCATCTAGGGTTGGAGCCCTACACTATATTGTACCTAATTTATTGTAAAGAAGAGGATTGAAGTCCTCGTTATATCTGACTAATAAAAGTATTTATTCTTATTGTTCATTTTGTGTTCTAATTATAAGTGATCTAATTGGTAAAAATAACAATTGAAAAGAAATACTGATTCACCCCCCCTCTCAGTGTTTCCAACATTCTCCTGAAACTTTTTATGAGTTTTGGAATCCTAGTGTTTCTTAGCCTCTCTGACAACTGTCGAGACTAGAACACCATCCGATGCTACCAAAACTAACACCCCACACTCCGAGAATCGTACAGACAAATTCTCTCAACCCTGGTCACTCCTCAAAGAACATCATCCACCATTTCATCAGCCCTTTCACAATGACCAATGACTTCAACAAAGAGCTGGTATCTCAATCCCTCCCCTCACCCTCGATCATTAAGATTCAAAGTGCCTTGACATCCTCTCTCTCTCTCTATCTCTCTCTCTCCTGCACTCGACATTAGGATCTCTTGTCTTTGGCTTTTTTATTTCATCACTGCACCTATACTGTATCTTGTGGTTAGACAAACATACCTTGTAGTCCCATTTACCTAATTTTGTAGTCATTTGTTGAACATTAATAAAATCATCTATCTTATAAGGTACTGATACAGTTTAATACCTAATCTAGTGTATGTTTCAATCACATCAGATGTTTATTCTTCTTAACCTTGTGAATAGCTACTCTTAAATTCTGAAATTAGCCAGAAAATCCATCACAAGAATTTGTTTAAACTTTCTCTGGGTTGCTCTTTTCCATTAAAAACCTCAAAAATATGGATCATTAGCATGAATACTACAGAGCACCTATACAACAAAGAGATTGTGATTGCAGACTTATAGCAAAAATATTTGAATCCCATTATGCATGTTACATTAACTGGCTAAGCCATTTTACTGGCAAAAATAAATTCGTACATTTAAATTTCCGTCTTATCAGAGCTAGCACTTGAGATTCAAGTATAATGTTGCCAACCTTTTTCCACGACATTGGTTGCAATATCCACATGTTATCTCTGTTCTATGGGTGAGACGTCTTTCATCATTATGAGTATATATTGTAATGATCCTACTAGATCCTAAGTGCTTTTGACATTCAACGTCTCCGCCCAACTGCCTGTACACGGAACACAGGGTGAAATATGACTTCTTATAGTCTAAATTTATTTAGAATGCTACTTAAAGTGTATGGCTGAGATAACAGCTTTTGGTTTTCTTAGGGTTTGTGATACCATGTTGCAATTTGTCTGTAATGGAGTTACACATCATTGGTGATCAATTATATAGAACCTATTCTTACTACAAATTTCACTCTTGCAAATTTTCTCTGGTCTGCCTGATGCCAGTTCTTACCCAAAAGATCTGTGTTTATGGTTATAGTCATGACTCATTTGTGCTTCAAAATGCCTTCAAGTTTCAATTAAATATAATAACTGCCTAAACTACATTTTTCAACGCTTGCTGCAGGAGATTATACCATGTGGTTACTTCGTAAAAGAGATGAAACAGGGGATCTGGCAAACTCACTTGTAGAAGGAAAAGCAAGGCGCGGTGCCCCTTGTTGTAAAAGTCGTGTTTTGAAGCAACTAGACGAGGTTGTTGGATGGGATGACCTGCGAGTGGCTATAGAGGCCACTAATGAAGAGATCATAATAGAACGAAGAATGATGGATCGGTTGCCCATCAATAAGTGGAGTGATGCAGACGGTCATGTTCTATTGATTGGTGATGGTATTCCATTACACATTCATTTCACTTTTGCGAGGCAGAGCCTTTTTTTCCTCTAAAATCATGATGAAGACCCCCCTGTTCACAAAGAAAGTTTTCCAAATGATACACTACATGCACCACATCATCATTACTCTTTCCATGTTTTAAGTACCAAATCCAACTACCCAAATTCCACCAAACTTAGATTGAGAAATTGCATATATTTAGTTCTTGACATTTAACATTCAGCTTTGATTGTCATGTAGCTGCACATGCTCAGTATACTGGACCAGGGCAAGGAGCAAGAACTGCATTTGAGGATGCTCATCAGCTTTCTCTTCTTCTTGAGGTTGCAAATGCATCATCTTTATCCACAGAGAGCATTGAAGAAGCTGTTAGAAGGTTAACAATGTTTCTGTCCGTCTGATGCCATGGGCTAGATATGAGAGTTACAAAATGAAAATAAATTGCTGTCTACATTTGTTGATTGTTTTCTCACCTATGAAACATGCTGTTGAAAGGATTATGAATCTCATATGCTTGCTTTGGAATATTTCCAGGTTTGAAGAGTTGAGAATTCCTCGGATGAGGAAGATGCAAGAGTATGCAGCCTATCAAACCATGATTCCAGAATTCCAACCTGACTGGACAAAGAATTCAACAACCGAAGAAAGAGAGAGAATGAATCAGGAGTACATAAAGTGGGTTGGGGCATACCCTGATAAACAGCAGGGTGATCCTGAGTCTTTCTACTACAAGTAGACAACTATATTGCTTAATTCCAAATGGTCCCCGAGATATTTTAAAACGTGCTCCCTTGAATCTCATGTGGTAGTGTATTCTCAAAAGATATGGTAATCTAAGAAGCAATCATTAGCAGATCTTCTTAAGGAATACAGTTCGATGAAAGGGAACCATCAGGTGCCTAGTTATGTTCCCTACATTGATTATTTTATATTTTTTATTAATGGATGTAAGTGGGATCTCTATTTGATAATTATATAGCTACGTATGTGTGCATCGAACACTGATCCAAAGGCAATAAACAGTTTTTTACACCTCCTCTTCCTCTTGATGGATCAGAGTGGCAAAGTTCTCCGCAAAATGTGAGTTGAAGACCACGCATTTGGTAACAAAACCCCATTATCCTTTTCTAACAGTTATCCAATAAATTTGTTTACAGTACATCAACAAAATGGAATAAAGGTCAGCCTTACTTGGTTACCTTTGGAGGCTAGAGGGAGAGGACATCTTACCATTCACTACAACCTGACATATAACATCCTAGAAAAACATACCAATTCCATTTTCTCACACATTTATCACCAAATCCTATCAATTTCATGTCAGACTGGTTTGGATCCCGTATGGGCCCATTAGATAGTGCTTATCTCACAGTTTTACACCAGCATTATGTACCTTGAAAACACTTTTTGACAGGAAAGAATAAAAATTTTGGACGTGCATTAGCACACTTGGAGGGTCATTGCCAACTTTCTTGAGCTATGTTTGAACGGTCGAGTCACCACCTTCACCATCAAATAGTGAAGGTGGAGGGCAACTTTCGCCTTGACCAAAACTTGGGTGAAAGCCCTTCTGAAAAAGTTGAACTGTAATGGTGATGACTTTGTCTCTAGTAATATGGTAGATTCGGATTAGTTAGTAATATAAACAAAAAGCATGAGCTCATGGGACTCATATTTCTGGCTATAAAACCTTCCTCCGGTCTCCCTGAAAGGTAGAGTGCCATTGAAGTAAATAGCATTATATGGGCATGGTTAGCGAATGAAGGATAAAATGGACATACAAGTAAAATTATCAAAAAGAGAAATATATGGAAGAGAAAGGTGTAAATGAGAGTGATGTCAATTATTTAAAATTTTATTTGAAAAAGGAATTTCTATACTTGTGCTTTGTGCTTTTAATGATTATTTCTATACTTGTGCTTTGTGCTTTTAATGATTTGTATCACGCAGAAACTTTTAAATGAGGGATTGATAGTTTTTATTTATTGCTTATGTTAAAGCTATTGAACATTATTTTTGCTATTTTGTCCTTTGAATGTAAGTTTTATGTATATTTTCATAATTTAGTTAATGTGTTTGAGATATGGTGGCAAAGTTTGTGGGAATGATGAAATCATAGTCTTTATTTTATAGGTATGAAACTTATATATTTCATTGGTGGTGCTCGTAGTCATTCTTGTTGTATATGAAAATCTATAATTATTTTTTTCATTCTATTTTTTTAATCATCATCTAATAAAAAATGTATGACATAGTAATACACATGCACATATTACATAAATAAAATGTTGATATTAATTTTGGAATTTGAAATACATACTTGGAAATCTTAATCCATAATATGATTTAGACACACACTTTCAAAATTTGATATATACATTCTTGGGATTGAAACTCGCACTTTCAAAACCAAAGTCACTCTTGGAAACACCAATATCCACACTTTCATGGTATGTTCTTTCAATTTGGAAACATTGATATGTAACACTTTTGAAAATGAAATCCACACGTTATGTAAAAGACCAAGCCCCCTTGGTGTCATTAAGGAGATGGGGTCTTGGAAAATCTAAAATTTGCACATTGCTCAAAATCCCATTCCAAACAAAAAATTGTGTTCTACCCATCAAGAGCTTTCCAACAACTATAATTTTGTTAAATTCTGAGATGGGAATGAGAACATAAGGCTTCTCAAGGTCCTTGTCAAAATCGTCCAGTGTCGATGGACTATCTTTTAAGTGCCATTGAGAACAAATTTATCGAGCATGGATGGAATATATGTCAAAATTCAATGGAAACAAATTCACCAAGAATTGAGGGAGTATTTATTTAAGTGTCAATGAACTATTTCGTCGAGCTCCAATGAACTATTCCATCGAGTGCTATGAAGAGTTATTCATGAGGTTGAAGGAAAGTTCTTGTGAATGCTAATAAGGTAAATCTCAACAAAGCTTAGAAAGGTAGTTTTTTGGTCAAATGCCAAAGGGGAAGGGATTATGAGTGATAAAAGAGAAGTGTCGATTTTGCTAAGGCAATAAGAGATTGGTTTAAATTGAGTACTAAGAATGTTAACTAGAATATCCCTTTTATTTGCCAAGAGTTTACATTCTATATATTTTCCCCAAGATCTATATAGATAGATGGGTGAACCATTGGATACATTCCCCTAGATCTAAACTATGTTAAGCATTGATAGATTGAGGGAATGGAGTAGCAACTTGCATACCAATACCCATGAAGTTCGATGTAGATCCTGTTGAGAAATCAATGCAAGTAGACCTAGGTCTTTGATTCCTCTTTCTTGATAATTACTTGTGAGTTATGTTGGCTTCTTTTACTTCTTTGTTATATTATCTTTCATCAAGAAATTACCAAATTATGTGTGCATGAAGATCACAAAACACGAGACACAAGATGTAGGCACTCTGCCAGGGGAAACACCCTATCTTAGGATAAAATTAGTCAAAATATCTTCCTTCAATAGTTTTCTTGAGATAATCCTAGACTCTTTACCCTAGACACAAACTTCCTCCAACCACCAGTCAATCCTTCCTTCCAGCAACTTTGATCTCGACCTTCAACCTTGTAGCAAAAAACTTTGATCTATGCAAGAACTACTTTGACCTATGCAACACTTCGACTTGTGCAACACTTTGACTTATGCAACATCAACACTTCGACCCCAACAACTTCGACCCTCCTGCAACTTCGACCTATTGCAGCAGTAGAACTTTGACCCTACAACTCCAACAACTTCAATCCTGCAACTGCCCAGTAACTTCGCAGAAAAGAGAGAGAGAACCCAAAAACTTCGATCCTACACCTTTCCTTCTTCTTCCTGCACTTCGCACTTTTTACTGCACTGCTTCTTATGTGAATCAAACTTGTTGAGTGGATGAGAAAATAGATCAAACTACACTTGTATATATAGGCTTCTTGTGGGTTGAATTGCCCCCTTTCAGATCGACTTCATTAGGCAAGGACCGACTTGGTGTGGAGGTGACACAATTCATTTTTGACTAAAAAATAATTATTTTTACATGATTCAAAAGCCCAAGAAGGATCTCATAAAATATACAATGACTCTAATTACTCAATATAAATCCTGGGAGTCCACAACGAGGACTTTGACTAATAAAAGATGACCTAAGCATGAAGCCCATTCTTCAATAAGTCATTGTAATAATGATAAAAAGTTTCTTTTTCATTCTTTTGATAAGTACATTACATAATGACTCAAATACATTTATGAAGACCGAACCTAGTGACATTCTTCAACATATACTAGCTAGTGTAGCTGCTGAGAATCCTACTCCAGATCCTATAGATCTTGTTCCAGTTGTTGATGCCTACATCCTTCACACATCACAAACAAGGGATCCAAATATATTCTCCTATTAAAGGTCTATTAGAGTATTCACTAGGTCTAAGTTAGATTTCCCAAGTAAATCCAAATTCAATCAAATGCATTCAAATGACTAGAAAAATTGGGGGAAATATACTAAAATCCACATTAAAGAAGATAAAATGTTTACAATAGTTTACCTTGGATGCAAACACTGCCTTCTAGTACCTTTGTATTGATCCCTCCTTGGTTGATGATTTAAAGTCAAGCTCACTTGGACATACAAAGAGGCTTCTCCTGAGAATTTCACCAACATTTACCTGTAATCTTTCTCTCTATATCCCCTTCTCCCTTAGGAATGGTATTTTTATGTAGGCTTCTCAAGGAGATGGGATGATGTATTTGGATAGCAAAGACCAAGAGAATTTATCTTTAGGCACCAGTAGACCCTTGGCAGGTCATCACCTCCAAGGCCAAATTGATCTCCTTAGAAATAAGCTTTTCTAGAAGAGTGGCCCTTCATCACTTTGTTGTAGAACATCTGGAGAGACAAAGGCAACTTCATCTTTCATTGTACATTGCAGTAGAGAGTTGTGGCATTCCATTGCAAGCTAGTTAGAGTAATGGAACACTAAATATTGTCTTCTTAGGGTTAGGAAAAGGGTATTTTAGTGCTCCAACTGAGGTAAGTTGAGTAGGGTTTCTCCTACATCTCTAAGTTGTCAAACGAGATTATAATAGATGCCACCTAACATGTGAGGTCAAACGAGAAAATGATGGCCCAAATACATTAAAATATGGTGAAGTGGTGTAAGGAAGGATTCAAGAACCATGGAACTAATTTGGACTTGTAAGACATCAAAGTATTAATCATATATATCATCCTTGAGCTAGGCGTGGCCATGCTCGGTAAAAGAGATAATTGAACATGGCTACCAATATAATACACTACAAATCCATGTCATGAAATGTTGATACATGGACACAAAGGAATACATTGTAGATCCATGTTGTCAATAAAAAAATCATAGCCATGAGAAAATACAATTTGGATCTATGTCATAGTATACATCAGTAACACATCTGACACAAAATAAGAGTTCCCCTGAGTGGTATCAAAGTACATAAGATTGTGAAATACCCAATTGCAGCTTAAGATGGATAGCATGTATGAGTGAGATGCCCCCCAAACCCAATGTTGTCATCCAAACCTCAATGGTACAATTCTACTTCATGTGAATAGATGAGTTGATGTCAAGCATGGTAGAAATTGTTTGATTGTTAATCATTGAAGTATATCATAAACAGACATTGAGGGGATCTATCAATAATGAAAACGGACTCTAAAGTACTTAGCATAATTCAGAAAGCATGAATAGATGAGTTTACACTGAACACTCATGGACTCAACTAATTAGAGATCAATGATGAAAATACATCATCTTTCATGAAGAGGCTTGCCACTAAGGATTGCAACCTCCAAGGCACTACTAGTTTCAATATCCCTTTCCTATATAATGAGTTGTCGTCAATAAGAAGATATTCGTAAAAGGACGACCTTTCTGTATCTGCCATCAATCAACACGAAACAAACTAAGAATTTTTGTGAAGAGATGAAGTCGCAAAGCACAACTAACACAAGGATAGTCGACACAAAAGGTCAACAAGGTTGCAATTTTCTGGCTAATGTTTAAAATTCTCTTTGACATAGTTGGCATGACACAAGAGTGACTTAGTAGCATTGACTCATGAGTACCACGTGATAGCATGCAACAACGCAAGAGGCATTGAAGCATGCTCCATAATGAATGGAAGAGTAACCTACCAAGGAGTATATATCTCATATGTATGCGACAACTCTTAGACAAGCTATAACATAGTTGTAAGGTAATGATGAAAATAGGTGCCATGTTCAAAATCCATGTGATAGACATTGTCATTTCTTCATGTGGACTGTAATAAATTCCCCCTCTATTTATTTTTTACACCTTCATAGAGTAGCGAGAATAATAAGCTCAATGGTGTATTTTTTGTTTAGTTTTAACAAGATCGAAAAAGAGATAAAGGTGTCATTATTCTTATTGTTTTAACGAGGGATGAAAATGGAGAAGAGCAAGCTTTTCATCTTTCATTGTTAAACAAGAATGATAAGGTCACAAAGGAAGCTCATCTTGAAGAAATTAGTGGTATAAACGGATAACACCTATTTCTAGAGTGGTGGAATTGCTCTAAGCAAGATGAAGCAAGGAGGCTAGCAAGGTAAATATATTGAGTACAAACACTTATATTGAGGAGGTGGGTGAATCAATATAAGATAATTTTTACTTATTTAAACATTCATGAACCATAAGAAAAGAATCACATATGACATCTATCAGTGGTAGAACATTGAACTCAACATTTTTGTGGAAATGTTTTAGGCAAAAAACTACAATTTTCTTTTATATAATTATTTGGAGGCACCAACCTATTGTTAGAAAATTTATAGGCACCAACCAA
Source organism: Pinus albicaulis (assembly GCA_034641835.2). Lineage (NCBI taxonomy): Eukaryota > Viridiplantae > Streptophyta > Pinopsida > Pinales > Pinaceae > Pinus > Pinus albicaulis. The sequence continues at coordinate 380,508,735 of CM076571.1, read as the reverse complement.
CTGTAGATATTAACCCCCATTGTTATAAATATTCGTAGGTACATGTTATGCAACCAATTGATAAAACATAAAGAAAGATAGATCAACAACTTGAAAATATGTCTCTTCGGGGAGGCAACCTCCTTTACATCAAATAAATGAACAATTCTTGGATGATACAAATGACAATACTTCATTTGTGTGTGTGTATATATATATATATATTTACAGAATTGGTTGCTATTAGTATTCAAAAAAAGGGTAGACAAAGCTCCGGTGTTACAAGATGTGATACATAGGGAGCAATAAAGGGTGTGGTGATGGTAACTACTATAGCCCTTTTGCTTCTAACTTTCCAAAATATCTGAAAAATAGAAGATGTGTAGATTTGAATGAACTGAAACAGTAAAAAGATAAATTTTCAAGACATGTTTAGTCAATATTTATATGGCTGATCTAGCGAGCAATGGAGTCTTCAGGATTGGCATCTGCGCCCCGATTTCTTAAATTTTTGGAGCTGGAACTAGGTGTAATATTCTTTTCCAACATATACTTCAGGATTTCAATTGATTCTTGAGGGTGAGTGCATTTCTTGGAGAGCTCTTTGAACTGTTCCTGAAGAGGGGAGACCCTATGGTGGAATAAATTGAGATCGGCTTCATGTCTCTCATCAGCCATCTTAGCCTTGTATTGAAGCTTATCATCCAGGATCTTCTGAAGGGCTCAAATTTTCTCCAGTTCCGCTTGGAGGTCTGCACAATGTAAACAGTCTTCACTCCTCGCCATTCTGGGCTGCAAATACAAGATTCCAGAATTCAAGAATAGAAACTGAGAATAAGGGTGATTGGAGCGCTGCTTCAGGCTGCCGCGGACAAAACTGAGGATAAGGGAGGCAATGGGACAGGCACTGGAAAAGGAAGGGGAGCCCGAAGCTAAGAGGGGCGAGAGAACAAAGCGCACCAGTTGAAGATCGAAAGAGGGCACTATAGATCAACACAGGGAAAAGGGAAATAGAGCTCCACGACAGAGTAGTGCGAGGAGGAGGGTGAATGCCAGGAAGGGGAGGGGGGCATATAAGAAGGGAGGGATGAGAAAGGGAGGGCGATGCAGGCTGGGGAAAGTCACGAGAAAGCTGAGGAAAAAAACACGAGAAGAATCGAGAAGGACAGAAATATCTGATGGGGATTTCATGTAAGAAAGAGAAATATTTAAGACATGAGGAATGGGATTCGAAATCGCTGCAGAGGAGATAACATATGGACCAAGTACAGGCTCAGATGGCACGGGGATCCGCCTCCAGCTTGAGGTTAAGATAAAATAGACACGCCATGTCTAAGGTGTACAGAGTCCTTTGCTGGGGATCCAAAAAAGATTTTGCAGATTCATGGCAGATGGATTTGAGATTCGGCATCATTGCAAGAGAAGCACCCTATGGTTCTGTTGCAGGCCCTGTTAGGGCCTACAAAACAATAATAACAATAGTTGGATTTTATGGGGCATAATAATAACAATATGGGGGCTACATGGGACACAAGGATAACAATATGGGGCCTACATTAGTATTATAGGGGCTTAACAGGCCCCTCTCGTTAAAAAAAGTGTTGTTCTCAATGCTTGAGTAGTTATGGATGCTTATATATAAAATTTTCATCTTCCTATGTGGAATCTTTCGCGGGTAAGTTCTTCCACTTAATGAGATATTTTGAAATTGATTGATTTTGTAGCTGTCGTATTCTTGTTTTTGTGATTTCTTCAGGACCTAATATAATTTTTCCTTCTTCATTAAGTTCTGGAAATATAGTTTGAACTAGAAACTTGTCACTTATAACTTTCTTCAAACATGAAACATGGAAAATTGGGTGTATTTGTGAAGATGCAAGTAGCTTCAATTTGTGTGCCATAGTACAAATCTTTTGCAATACCTTATAAGGGCCATAGTACTTTGGTGATAATTTATTATCCTTCTTAGCTTGCTTGAGTGATATTTTCTTGTATGGTTGTAGTTGTAAAAATATCCAATCACACACGTCAAAACTTTTTTTGTTGCAATGTTTATTTTCTTATTGTTTCATTCGATTATGCGCTAGAGTCAAATTATCCTTTAAGAGTTGGAGAACTTCTTGTTAATTCTCAATGTGATCTTCCACCAGGCTTGAACCTTAGCATTGTCTCTTAAAGATGATGTGATAGATAGTGGATGATATCCGTAAAGTGCCATAAATGGGGTCGTTTTTGTTGCAGTATGGAAGGAAGTGTTATACCACCATTCTGCCAGAGGTAACCACTTAACCCATTGTGTTTATTTATCAGATACTAAGCAACGAAGATACGCTTCCAAACATTTGTTAACTATATTAGTTTTCCCATCAGATTGATGATGATAAGATGAGCTATGAGCCAATTGAATAGCAAGACAAGAAAATAATTTGGTCCAAAAAATTCCAGTGAAAATGGGATCTCTGTCACTTACAATAATCTTTGGAATTCCATGTAACTTTTGAATTGTTTCCACAAATTCACTAGTGAATATATTGGTTTGGAAAGGATGAGATAGAGCACAAAAGTGTGCATACTTGGTAAGTCTATAAACTACCACCATGATGACACTCTTTCCTTCAAATTTGGCTAGACCTGTGATAAAATCTATTGAGACCTCCTCCCAACATTGACCTAAAATGGATAATGATTGTAAAATACCTGGAGTTTTAATTGTCTCAACTTTATTTTGTTGGAAAACTAAACATTCAGCCACAAAATTCTAAACATCATATTTAAGGCCATCCCCCAAAAATTCCTTCTTGACTCTGTGGTAGTTTAAAAAAAATCATAAGTGCCCTCCTATAGTAGAGGTGTGCAATTCCAAAAGAATTTTTTCTTTGAGTTTGGAATTATTACATAGATATAAGCAATCCTTGTACCATAATGAATAATTTTTCCAAATAAAATTGTCAGATTCACTGAGATCTTGCTGCAAATTTTGAATGAGTGTCCATATTCTTACATTCATCCCTTGCTTCATTTATCCAATCAGGTTGCATAATATAAATGGCACAAAGCAATGCCTCCATGTCCTTTTTCTTTCTTGAGAGTGCATCTGCAACAACATTTTTTTTCCCTTTCTTGTAGATGATTTCAATGTCATAACCCAACATCTTTGTAACCCATTTTTGCTTCTCTTTTGAAGATAATTTTTTTTCGAAAAAGTATTTAAGACTTTTTACCTTGAAGTGTCTTCCAATTAGGTAAGGGCACCATTGTTTTAGGGCATGTATAATTTCCAACATTTCCTTCTCATAAATGGGTTTGTGTAAATTATTTCCTTTGGTTAGACGACTTCAAAGGTAATGGGTCTTCCTCCTTGCATTAAAATAAAAAACGTTGTAAACTTTGAAATGGGAACTATAAACTCAAAACGGGAACTCTAGCAAAAAAAACTCCAAAAAAACATGAAAAACAACCTTAAAAAAAATGTTGATGCTGGAATACTAGAATGTTGGAAAACCTTAAAATTTTGACAATTTTTCAACCATGACATTATGGAAAAAATTTTGACTAAAAAAACTTTAAAAATTAACACATGAATGAAAGAGTGAGTATTCCAGGAGTAGTTTCTTTTTTAAATGATAAAAATGCGATGACTTTAAAATCTTAGCCTCACACATTACAACAAAAATTTAAAAGGCAACCATCAAATTGACACACAATATAGACAAACTCGACCCATTGAAATGAAAACTTAAATATCAATGATGAAATTGACACATTCTATGGGCGGATTTGATCTTTTACAAAGAAAACTTTAAAATGAACAATCAAAATGACACATAATGAGATGAGGTTGTTAGTTGATGATCGACACAGACCCTATAGGAAAAAATAAAATAAAATAAAATAATAAATAATTATATAAAAATGAAAAATATTATAGAAAACAAAAATTAAAACATTGAAAATAAAAAAAAAATACACAAAAAGTTATAAAAATAATAATAAGTAAATAAAGTTCACGGGGTCTTGAATAGACGGTGATTGGGTGGACTATTTACGCACTCCTTGATGTGAAGTCATCGCTTCAATTCCCCACCCCGATCAGATGATGTATTTGGACATGATGATGAAGATATAGTCCTACTCAACTTACCAAAAAATACTAATAAGTAAATAAAAATATATATTAAAACAAAAAGAAATTAAAAAACATGATATATATATATATATAAAGAAAGACACAATTAAATAATAAGAAGTAGATAACATTTGTGCTTAGTTGATTACGTATCATGCATTAGCCATTTTCTATCTTTATTAATATGTTTGGATGTTTCCCTAACTAGAACTAGCTATGCACTTCTACCAAAGTTATTAAAACATAAATAAATTTAAAAAACATGGTAAAAAAAAAACAAATATAACAACATGGCAAAAAAAAAATACAAATATAAAAATATATATGAAATTGACAAAAAATCAAATGAAACAAAAAAAAGTCACCAAAAAACAAAATTAACTTTTATATATATATACAAAACATATTTCAAAACACACATAATTAAAATATAAAAAATAAATAAAAGATTAACAAAAAAAATAGAGCAACTTTGAATAATAATAATAAAAAAATTACATTTAAATTAAAAATCTAAACAAATAATAATAAAAACATTAAAAAAAAACAAATTATTTAAAAAAAAAAATCACACTTGAAAATTAAATTAAAAAAAAAAAATTAAAAACAAAACTAAATAAAAAAAATTTGAAAAACAGTAATTGGACATTAAAAAATCCCTCATTTCAAAGATGAATAGGTACCACAAGGTATGAATAGTATATGCAAACTTTTCTGTTCCATAATTCTCTGACTGTTGTCTGATCCCTGGCAATTGCATTAGCATATCTGATGGAAAGGGTGTACCTGACCTCTCTATTTTCAAAGGGCCAGCGGGCCCTCCAAATCAAAGTGTTTGGTTTTGGGGTGGGCCCAGGGGAGGCCTTGTTCCAAAGGTTATGGTACATCGCTATTTTATATACCCTTTTGGTTGCCGACTAGAAAAAAATTAAGAAATAAAAATAATTAAAAAAAAAAAAACAAATTTATGCTGCCCAGCTCAGTAGCTGAGTGGAATTGGCCTTGCCCCCTGTGGTTGCTCGGTCACCGGGCTAGGTGGCCGTGGGAGCTGCGTGCGAAGGTCCCACGACCACCCAGCGTGACAACCGAGCACCCACAACTCCCACAACCACCCAGCCTCGCGGCCGAGCCCAAAGGGAAGGGCAGCCAGCCGTGGGAGTTGTTGCGCAGTCTCCCACGGCCGCCCAGCCCAGCGGTCGAGCGACCACGGTTGGTTGGCCTACCTTCGGGCTCGATCGGTTGGCCGTGGCCGCTCGGCTGTCGGACTGGGCAGTCGTTGGAGCCTGCGTACACAACTCTCATTATACGCAGCTCCCATGACCACCCAGCCCAGGGCCACTCATCAGCCAGGTTAGGCGGCCTAAATATATATATTTTTTAATTTTATTTTTTCTTATAGTTTTTCAAAAAAAATTATTTAGTTTTGTTTTTATTTTTTATTTTTACAATTTTTAAATTTTTTTAAAATGTGATTTTTTTTTTATTTTTTTTTAAATTATTATTATTATTATTTTTTAATTTAAGGTTTTGTTTTTTAAATTATGGTTTTTTTTTTCAATTATGTAAAATTGTTCTATTTTTATTTTTTATTTTTTTAATCTTCTATTTTTTATTTTATTTTTAATTATGTGTGTTTTAATATATATATATATATATATATATATATATATATATATATATATATATATTACATTTTTAATCTACAATTTTATATTTGATTTTTTACATATTTTTAATGTTATTTTTATTTTTATTTTGCAAAATAAAATTAAAATTTTATTAAAAAAAAAAAATTACAAAGAAATACAAAAAAACATGTGTTTGAAAAGCCCTTCAAAAACTAATATCTTAGGATGAAAAACACTAAGAGACATAAGACAACTTGAAAAATTGTTAAATAATCAATATTTTAAAAAAAAATTGTGTATACCTGTTAGCCACCTATAAAAATTTGTCATATCAAATGGTGGTTAGATCATTTTTTAAGCCTTTAAGAAACAATTTTATGGCCAAATTTCTAGTTCTTAAAGTCTTATGAAGTTAACTAATCTTCTAGTTAATCTTCACTGCTGTTTCCCTCATAAACCTGAAAAATCTGTTGTTTTCCTGAAGAAAAAGACTGCTGAAAAACCCTATTTTTCATCATTTTACCCCTCCTTCCACTCATAACACAATCCCATTTTCATCCATTTTTCCTCCATAAAAATCCTCCAAAATACCTTCATTTGGTTTCCAAATCAACCAAAACCCCTTTTAAAACCTTTTATTCCCCTTTACTTGGTTTTAAAATTCCCTTTTTCCTCTACCGGAACCCTTAATTTGCCTCAAAAACTCTATTTTAAAGCCTAAAAACAGTCTTTTTCAATTATAAAGGTTTTTAGCCCCCGAGGGCTTAAATCTCGTAACCCTCCGCCTCATAAGACCTTAAGCTCCACAACTGGGCGCTTAAAGGGCTTAAAACTCTTTCCCGAACCTTACTTTCCTTTGTATTTTCGTAAAAACCCGACTTTCCTTTGTTATTTCATAAACCCGACGCAAAGATTTGAAATAAATCTCGGTCGTCGATCTTTGCAGATCAACGGCCATCGGCTCATCGCATCGCAAAAATAAAATCGCATCGCAAATATTCATTTGACGCATTTTTATGGTTTATTGCCTCCCGCCGATGCAATCCTACGATCGTTTCTCCATCGTTGATCCGATCCATTAAATCCCAAATCCAACGGTCCATATCGCCCCATTGTCCAAACCTATTGTTCTGCCTTTTTCTTCCATGGTTAAATCTCCACCGTTGATCTTTGATACCGATCAATGGCTCTCGCTCCATCGCAAAATCGGCAATCGCAACATTTCTTTATTTTGTTGCCCTTTTCCTCCTTTCGATTGCGATCCTGCGATTAAATCTTGGCCGTTGAATCCACAAGAACCAACGAATCAGATTTAATCGCACTCCGTCATCAACCCTTCACCATCGCGCCCACCGATTGAATCCCCATCGTTGATCTTTGAAACCGATCCAACGGTCAGCGCTTAATCGCGCATCGCAAAATCAAAAACCCCGGAGTTTTGGCCCCTTTCTTTTTCTCCGATGCGATTAAATCTTGATTGTCCATTCAAAAGATCCAACGGACAGCACTTAATCGCACCGGGCTTATCCATCTTGCGATCCCTCCGACATCAACCCATCGATTAAATCCCCGCCGTTGATTTCCTCTAATCCAACGGTTCACATTTCTTCCGCTTTCAAACCCCGCCCTTCTCATCTTCCCCCATCGACAGATCTTCGCTGTCCATTTCTTTAGATCCGACGGTCAAGATCTATCCTGCGCAACTCCCTCCATCGCAGTCTATTCGTACCGTCGGATCTTCACCCCTCCATTCGACGGCCCGCAGCGCGTTTCGCATTTTTTTTTTTGCATCCGAGGTTTAACGTCCAGAAAAAACGCAAAAAAAATGGTTTTCTAAGGGACACGTGTCGGGCAGTGAGGCATATCGCATTTTTTTGAAGATTTTCCAAACCATTTCTGAGTAGCACGAAACCAACAATTTTTTCCACTGAAACCACCTTTCCCCACTACATTGATTTTCCTCCTTTTAATCATAACCGTCCATCGTTTCAAATCAACGGCTCTTATTCATCCCGCATCCAAACTTCATTTTACCTCCTTTTCGCTTCTGCCAAAGACTTTTTCCCGTTTTCATTACATTTTCTTCCATTTCATTATAATGTTACCCCCTCCGCATTATAAACTCCTAATTAATCCTAGTTGTTTATCAGTCTAGATCAACGGCCCGGCCTTAATCTAACCCTCGTTCACCAAACTGCCTCCCCATCAAACCCATCGAGCAATCTCGATCGTCGATCAATCTGGATCGACGGCCACGATTAAACCTCACCTCAAAAGCAGCCTAACCTATATTTTCACTGGATTTTTCATAACTTTTGTTTATTTTTGCAGGTTATTAGGGTTTCTCCACAGTTTGAAAAAGAAATCAGGGGCCGGGGATGACGATCCCCCAGGCCTTTATCCATGAAGACAAGGAATCTACAGGGTTCAAATCTCAATTTACCTATGCCTCATGAGCATTGGTAACGTTATAAAACCCTCTGCGCGCCTGCAAAACAACAAAGGCACAGCAAGCCTTAATTATACAGAGAGTATCAGTGTCAAAGGGTGAAATCAAAGCACAAATCAATGTTTAAAGGTTTTAAACACAATTTTGAGGGATTAAGGCATAAATTCGACTATCAAAGGCCTAATCCACACAGTTAAAGACAGGATGAAGATCTGAAGACAAAATTTAAGCCTAATCAAGCCTAAAGCACAGAGTAAAGCAAATTAACATTGTTTTAGGATAAAACAAAGAAATTTATCAGTCCGAAAAGCCTCCACTGCCACATCAAAGGCTAATTGAATCCTCTCCAGCTACCAAAAGCCACCTGCAGCCTCAAAGAAATCAAAGAAGACAGAATTATTGCCTTAGTCAGTGATATTTTTCCTAAAGACAGCCAGAGTTATTTCTAACTCGCCTCAAGAGTTTTTAAGTCAAAAAAATCTGCCCAGCATGCTTAATACTTAATGAAAATCAATTAATATAGAGGAAATATCAGAAAGCTTCTCCATTGAGCCCTTCAAAGGCTGAGAAGCATTAAACTATATTAATTGAGCCTAGAGATATTTTCTCTCATCCCACCTCCCCATTTCTTCTATAAATACTTCTGTTGAAGATGAGATAAAGGTTAGTCTCTGAATATCTATTGCATGTAAATAGTTTTCTGAAGCTGCTGTAAACTATGTTTGTAATTGAAGATACCTAAAGTTGAGATAGGAAGTTTGAAGCTGTAGAGGCCCACTGGACTTGATGATTGTAACTGGTTTGAAGCATCAAATACAAGTTGATTTATGGGATCCTGGTCTATGTCAATGGTGATGTTTTTCTTATTGTAAATTGTTGTTTTCTTTTTGTTTCCATTCTGTCCATTTTCTCTGATAAAGAACAGCAAATATAGAACTAGGATTTACTCTTTGCAGTACCCTACTCTCACTGATAAGTTTGTCTTCATGTTTTCCTCCAACTGTGTGTTTAATAATGATTTAATACAGTCCAAGCAGTTAAGGATTGTTGGTGAGCCCATGTCTTACTGTCTAAACTTTAAACATTGTTCTTGAATGTTATTTTCAGTTTATGTTAAGTAGAGTTGAACTAGGGAAGTCTATGGTTAGCCTTGTCCTCTAGTTTTATCTCCAAAGGTTGTCTGAAATTTTCCCTAAGAGTATGTCGAAAGCAGGCTAGGTTCAAAGTCCTTACCTGGTCTTAGATTATTCTTTGTTTCTCTTAAGTGTTGTCTTGAAAAGTTTTCTAATTAAAGAATGAACTAGGGAAGTCTATGGTTAGCCATGTCCTCTAGTTTCTTCTCCAACAGTTGCTTTGAAAAAATTCCCTTTGAATATGCTGAAAGCAGGATAGGTTCAAAGTCCTTACTTGATCTTAAGCTATTCTATTTGTGTTTTGAATGTTTTCTATTTGAAATTGCATCAAAAGCAGACTAGTTTCAAAGTACTTACCTGATCTTAGATAACTTTTATGTTTTTCTCAAGTGCATGCCAAAAGCAGGATAGTTTCAAAGTACTTACTTGATCTTAGGCTGCTCTTTGTTCTATCATTTGTTGGTTCTCTATTTCTTGCTGTTTCATTCCATAAAATCAACTTAAAGAGATCCTTTGACATAGATGACTTGCCCCATGGACCACTCTTGAACCTTGTTGTTTCAATTAAATCCTATTATGACTCCATAGCCCAATGGATTGAAGTTGCTTCTTGCCTATCTTGTTAGCTGAATCATTCCTTCACTTTCATACACCTTCACCCTTCATTTAGACTTCCTTCACCTTCACATATCTTTGCCCAAGCAAAACAAACAAAAAACTTGTTCTTCATAACTAGCCTAATATCATTTCAAGACCTTAAAGATAAATCAATCTTTGCACTTATAGAGAGATCCCTCTCTGGATTCAGGAGGGCTAGATCATAAAATCCCAAAGTGGTTCATATGTAGGCTTTGCAGTTTTTATTTTCCAATCTTGCAAATTATAGAGACCTAACAATACCTACGACATAAGAACATTTAAAGTGTCAAAAATGTCTTTAAAAAAACAAATGTTGATGTTTTTCAAAATATGCATAAAAATCATCAATATTTAAAAATATATATATTGACACTTAATACAATAGAAAATTTAAAGTGTAAAATATAAGCACTCTAAAAAAAAATTGCCGATGTTGCATCAACACTTTTTAAAATCAACATGAAAATCACTAACATTTAAAAAAAAATGATACATAAGAAAATTTAAAGTGTTAAAACATGCTAAAAAAAAAGTGTATTCTGGATGAGCACTTTTCAAAATCGGATTATTTTTTTGCTACCTCAAAACAGTGGGCACTGTTAAGTCCCTATATTAGTAGTGTAGTCCCTTATTATGTTAGTGTAGCCCCCCTTATTTTTATTGTTGTATCCCTGTAACCCCCATATTGTTATTATTGTGCCCTTAAATTATTATTGTTAGGTCGGCTAGGATTACATTGTGGCCCACTAGGATTACATTATGGCCCCATGGACTCCTATATATAGAAAGGAGGTTTTGTAAATTGTATCATCCAAGAATTGTTCATTCATGTAATGTGTTGGAGGTTTCCCCCTCGAAGTGGCTTATTTATAAGGCGTTGATATCTCTTTTCTTCTATTTTTGGAGCTGGTTACACAACATTTGGTATCAGAGCTTTGGATTCTAGGGTTTCGCTGCTCCAAACAGGTCATCGTGGAATTTTCGCTATAAATTTTGTATACGAGTTGAGCTAAAATTTTCGGTCACAGAAGCCTAAATCTAAGAGAACATCTTTATAAACTTTCTGACTTGGTTATAGTATTTTCGGAGATATGATCTGTGGAAGTTAGGTCTTTATCAGGCTCCCGAATTTCATCTCAAAGAGGTGATCGTGGGAAAATATTCATAACTCTCTCTCTGAATATCGGATTGGAATTCTGTAAAAAGTGACTAGAAGTACACGAACTGTAGTTTCCTTTCTATAAATTTCAGAGCCAAAGGAGAAAACAGGGACACGTGGCAAGTCATACAATTTCGCTCTACTGAACCAATCCATAATTAGGTCATTGTGGGAGATTGGACATAACTTTGTCTTGAAGAATCCAAATCAGGTCAGACCCGTGGCATTCAAAAGAGAATTAAGAGGGCTACCTTAGGGAAAAATTTCAGATATTGAAGATCTAAAATCACAGATATAATTCAGTTTCAATATCAAGCTCCTCAAAAGTAAGAAAAAGGTGTGTATTTGGTTTTTAAAATTGCATAACGTTTGTTTGAAAAAGTAGTTTGAAGTGATTCCAAGGGCATATTTTAGAATTTTTATAAGTATTGGGTTCTATAATGCCTCCAAAAAATAATTCCAAATCCATTAATCCCTCAAAAAGCTATATTATGACGCATGAAGAGGAAGAATTGCAGTATGAGATATCAAAATTACGGTATCAAGTGCAAAAATTTTCAATCTTACGAAGAGAAACCGAAGATGACATAGATGGTTTAAAAGCAGAAATAGAGGCTAAGTTGGATGGTTTGAAGGATCAAATAATAGCTAATATGGATGATAAATTATTGGAAGATAAAATCGAGCATCAACAACAAGTTCTCCAACTCTCAAAGGATAACCTAACATTGGTGAAGAATCTAATGAAACAACAACAAGATAAACATCACATCGAAAGAAGTTATGAAGCAGTCACAGAAACAAGTACTCGACAAGTATGATCAATTTCAGAGTATCTCAGCAAGTGGAAGAACATTCCTGTAGAACATTCCACATGGGAGGATGAGAATTTTATACAAAAGCATCAAGAAATAATCAAGCGTTGAGGACAACACTTGTTTGAAGGAGAGGGGCATGTTAAGTCCCTATATTAATAGTGTAGTCCCTTATTATGTTAGTGTATCCCCCCTTATTGTTATTGTTGTATCTCTGTAACCCCCATATTGTTATTATTGTGCCCTTACATTAATATTATTAGGTCAACTAGGATTACATTGTGGCCCCATGGACTCCTATATATAGAGAGGAGGTTTTTTCATTTGTATCATCCAAGAATTGTTCATTCATGTAATGTATTGGAGGTTGCCCCCTCGAAGTGGCTTATTTCTAAGGCGTTGATATCTCTTTTCTTCTATTTTTGGAGCTAGTTTCCACAATAGGTACTTGTTTCTGTTCTCATTTCAAATTTTACATTGTTAACACCAAATTCATTTATTGAGGCATCACATTCCACAATAAAGGTTTTTGTGAAGTCTCATGTAGCTACGACTGGAGCACGACACATTTCCTCTTTAAGATGTTCAAAGGCCTTAGTTGTTTCTGAAGTCTAAGAAAATGCATCTTTCTTCAATAATGTTGTTAGAGGTGCTATTATTTTTCCATAATTCTTAACAAACTTGAAATAATACCCTGTCAACCCGAGAAATCCTCAAATATTCCTTAAATTTGTGTGGATTTTCCATTCCTTGATGGATTTAATTTTGTTAGGGTATACCTTAACACCCTCATGAGATACAATATGACCCAAATATTCCACCTGATGTACCCCAAAGACACATTTGGAGTTTTTAGCATATAATTGTTTCTCTTCCAATAGTTTAAGCACTCTATCAACATGTTGAACACGATCCTTCCAAGACTTGTTGGAGATTAGTATATCCTAAAAAAATACTAACATAAATTTTCTAATGAAAGGTTTAAAAATGGAATTTATCAAACCGTGAAATGTGGAAGGTGCATTATTAAGGCCAAAAGGCATGACCAAAAATTCACAATGACCTTCATGAGTTCTGAATGCTATTTTCAGAATGTCTTCAATCTTCATTCTAATTTGATTATATTCTGAACGAAGATCCAACTTGGTGAAGTAAATTGCTCCATGTAATTCATCCAACAATTCATCAATGATGAGAATGGGAAACTTATCTTTAATAGTGAACCTGTTGAGCTCCCTATAATCTGAACACATATGCCACAATCCATCCTTCTTGTGTACCAATACTACTAGAGCAGAGAAAAGATTTTTTCTAGGTTGAATTATACCAGCCTCTAGCATTTTTGCAACCATATTATGCTCAATTTCACTATTATGGGCATAGGGATATTTGTAAGGTCCGATGTTTGGAGGAACACTTCCTAGAATCAAGTGAATAGGATGATCATGATCACAAATTGGTGGAGACCCTTGGGAGTCTCAAATACCTTGGAATTTTTGGCATTATGGCTAATGTGTTGTCCTTGATGGCAACTTACTTGAAAAATATGTCCTTGATGTCAACATGGTGATAATATATTGATTATGGAACTATTGCAGATGGAAGTTTTGATGGTACAAATATTTCAGAGGATATGAAAGAGAAATGGTAGTTTAGTTACATGTTCAGTTACATATGGATAAAAAATGTGAAGTTTGAAAAACATACGCGGTCCACGTAAAGAAGACTCACATACATACGCAGGTCCTGTGAACAAAAGCCACGTACATAATCTGAACCATGGAAAATTGGATACCAGGGGCCATTACCATGGTAATTGCCCATAGTAATTGAGGTGACAACGACTATTTGATCCTATCAACGAATACCATCAACCTTACCAAAGGAATTTCTAGAGGTATTGGCTAAGGCAAAAGCTATATAAGGAGATGAATATAAAGGTGTTAGTTGTGCAATGTATGGGTTAGTTATGTGTGATCTAATATGAAACAGGTTTGCACCAGGGAACAACGAGAAGGCTCAGATTTGAAAGTGCATTGATTTCTAATGATTATACTTAACTAATTTGTTCATGTTTCAATATCTAATGATGAAATATATGTTTGAATGCATTTGATGTGATATATGATTTGACAGTAAGTGTTTGGGTTGATTTAGTAGTGGATTGAAATATTGGTTAGTGATGATGTTATAGAGTGTTGATCTCTAATTAGTTGTTATTGTGACTCAGTATGTCAGTGACTCAGTGGGTGATGTAATGTTTTTGTTTCAACATTCAATGAATTGAGATTTTACGCAGGTGTTATATAGATTAAGTGTGTATATATGCAGGTATGCTTCAGTACAATCACATATAATTTATGAAGTAAATTTGATTAGGGTTTGTAATGATTGCAGATTAATTTTTTGTTGATGAAAATGAGGTTAACATCTTCATTTATGACTGGTTATTTAGTTGATTGATTTATGGCTTGGTATTATGATGGTTCATTATGCATTGGTATGATCTAGTTATGATGATTCAATATTGGTCCAATATTCAATGTTTCAATTGCTTCAGTGATTCAGTTGGTATTCAACCGCGATTCAACGATTTTACTCAAATTATTTGATTCAATATTCAGTTTGGTATATTGGTTTGGGCTTATTGTTGATGTGGGTCCAATGTGAAAATTTGATGAAAGGTGGCCTACAAGTTTTGATGTTTGTTTGAGATAGGTGGATCTAATATGAAACATTCTGAAACAAGGTCCACAAGGTGATGAGGGTTGCAACCTTCAGTGAGGGAGTAGGAGCTCCCTTCCGGTAAGAGCTGGTAAACGAGATCAGGGGGTTATAGCTCCATTCCAGTGGCTGCTGGAGAACGAGTGGAGGTTGTAGCCTCCTATAAGTAGGAGCCCGCGTGCTGGTAAAAGTCTGCACCAGTACAAGATGTAATGAATGTTTTCTTTATATAATAAGAAATAAGACAAAGACAACTGTTGGCTTGAGGGGTCCTGACCCAGGTTCGGTGTGCAAGGTTTTCCAACAAACCCCTATATTACTGGCCCTTTCGGCAGTGACCTGCTTGCGCAGGTCAAAGTCTCACCCGAAGTAGTATGGGTGGGTGTTGGAACCAGGTTTCTGCACCCTGAGAAAGGATGGGTAAAGCAAGTTGAGCTGCGCTAGGTCCTGTAATCCCTGATTACCTTGTTCTGCGCAGGGTTAATTAGGTCTTTGTTCACTTCCACGTGCGCTAGATCTATAGTTATATGGTTTTATGACAATAACACAAAAATATATAAACATAACAGAATAGATCTAGATCCAGAAACACACTTATGCAAATATTCACAGCTTTAAAGACAGAAAATACACAATACAACAATTACCAACAATTTGCACCAGATTACTCACAGATTCAGTTCTCTATTAATCCTTCTTATTCATTCATTCATCAATCCTTTCTTACGATTCCCTTCCCAACCTGCGCACACAACAACAGGGTCTGCACATAGCTGGACTTGGATCTGCACGCACACAGCCAACAGGAGTCGATTTCCCAAAACCCAAATAGATAGCTTAAATCACAATTCGCATCAATAGCTCATCATATCCTACCTTCCAATACAAAAATGGTCCTCTATTTATAACAATCTAGCCTAATCTTTCCTATGGTCCGAAAACCGTGGTTTTCAGACCCCTGGTTTACCCTTTTACCCAATATAACGATTTCGGGGCTTTGACCCACCCCGAAACCCCTCTGCTATGTTAAATTTAATAAAAAATATCCAAAATGGACCAGTTTCAAAGCTTGTTAGGAGACCTTGTTCCAAAAATCCCCCAGCACAATCTTGTGACTTGTCTCGAGTCACTACAGTGGTGCGGCTTCGATATACGTATGCAAGGTATCAAGAACTCGGACGAGCGGAGGGAGCACTTCCTGACTCTGGGCCACAGTGTGCTACGCAATGTTGACAAGTGTCAGGGAGGAAGGACTGTTTGGAGCCGCGGTAACTCATTCGAGCAGCCGGTGGAGGCGTGTGATTGTGGAATGAACATCGTGGGCCAGCTAGAGTGCGGTATCAACCCATGGTTTCAACCGTTTTTGGATGACATGCTTGGTGTGGCGAAGGTGCTCCATATTTTACATGACGGTTGAACGCTTCCTGGAGACGTTGGAGGGTGAGGAAGCGCTGACTTGATCCAAAGCAGTCTCTTCCTGTCATAATCCCTCTTGGGTATGCTGAAGCATAGAATGGTGCCAGACTGTTGTCCATAACTGTGTATTTGTTTCGACCAACTGCGCGCCCTGTGCGAGCTTCTCCTGAATAATATGCATTGCGTTGGTGACCAATGCAATCCGCTGGGCCCGTACATCTGAAGGTATGTCAGACTGTTGTCGCGTAGTTTGGTCACGTTGACGCACCTCTTGCAACACTATGGTGTATATTCTTGGAGCTCTATGTGAGATAGCTGCGCCAAATCTATTTGGATGTCCCCCGTGGTCGGATCATGATTTCCAACTAGGGCAATGCGAGGGAGTGAACAAACATTGCTTCTGTTGGGCAGTGCTCTGGAGTTGCAGAGAAGTCGCAGCATGTCCCTGTATCTTAGCATTCCTTCTTGTCGCAGAACCAGTGGCGACCTGATTTTGATGCTGTGGGTGGGGGACTGTGGTACTAACGTGCCCTCCTCTGTACTTAAGGCCATCCGGCTGGGTCCCCTTGTTATCCTCGGGGTGCGAAGGTCGGTTATTCCAATTGTGCAGTATTGGTGCCTTTCTATGCATGGCTCGCAGCCAAGTCTTTCTGTAGGAAGCCAACGCTCGATCCTTTGGCTACACTCAGTAGTCCCAGGCCCTCTCAAGACGATGTCTGTGGGTACTGAGCAGCTTGGGAACAGATCATTCAGCGGGTTAGGGTCTGTTAGAGCAATAAGAGAACAGGTGTTCCAGAGACTGTTAATGATCGCAGAAACCCAGTAGACCGATAACAGGAACATGTTTTAGAGCTAATAAATAGCCTAGTGCGAAGTTATTCTGCCAACTGCACATTTTCCAGAGCCATTTAATGGTGGAGTAGCCTAGACGGGACACTTACCATCGGAAATTTGGATAAACGTACCATAAATGGCTGCATTGATGGTCTGCCGCCTTTTTTCCGTAACTGTAAGGTTCCTTTCTTATCCAAATTGGTTGTACTGATGGTCGTTATTCGTACCAGATGTCTATTCCATAGAATTTCAGATGCCGAATAACGCCTACGTGCCAGTCGCGTACCCTGAATTAAGGTTGATGCGAGGTGTTCCATAACAAGGCTCAGGTACCAAAGTGGCTAGTTGGCCACCAATATTTTCGAGCCATACGCTTCATCCTCGGGCGAGATGTCCTAGTCTGGTAGAGTTGCGTCAGGCATCGTCATGCCATCTGTTACTTGAAGTGAGTGCCAATTCTTCCAATTGCACGTGGGTTCAAGTGAGTCCATAATTGAATGCACACTTAGGGTAGCGATAGCCAGGTGAGCCTATCCGGGTAGGGTTTGATCGCTCCCTTGAGTGTTATATGATAGCAAGTATCTACGTAGGTCGACTGACTGCGGGGCCCATCCAGCAACTAGGATCCCTAAGTGCAGGATCACTCTATTCCAGTACTTCTCCTGAGTGAAGAATACCGGCCCTTGCGTAGGTGCTCCATGCAGTGTTAGTGGTAGGGCTCCTTGCCTACGTTCCATGGGAATATTAGGTTCAATAATCTTCGTACTATCTCATGTGTCATCATGGCAAGGTAGGTCTCTTTCCTTGATAGAGATTCCTCAGAAATTCCTGGTGGTCCGAAAACATCGTAGCGCTGAAACCTCGTGCAACCAACCTTGCCAATTTTCCAGCTCCTCATTAGAGTCAGAAAAACATTCACTGTCCTTTTTCCATCAGAGCACTCCTTCATCAGTGGGGTTAACCTGATCTTCATCCCGCGCAGTCAATTTATAAATGTGATCTATCTCCTTCTCCTCATAAGCTGGCTCTGTATACCGCGCACCTTCTGTCGGGTCTAGTGGCACTATGACGCGCATACCTTTGTTTTCAAACACCATGCTGCGCTTCTTAAGATTGATGACACCCCCCATATCCATAGCCCAGTCCAATTCAAGAAGCGCTGGATAGGGATCTGCATCTTCCACAATTTCTATTACTTCAAAGTCGGCTAGGACCCTTACCCCTGCGATGTCAACCATGACTTTTGGCAGCCTTCCTAGAGGGATGATTTTTTGTTGATTTTCCATGCGCAACTGGGTGATGGACCATTCTAATTTAGGCTCTCCTATTCGTTTCCATGTCTATTTTGGTAATACATTCACATCTGATCCAAGATCTAAGATGACCTGATCCATTTCGTAGTCACCGATTTGCGCAGTCAACCGCATTTCTCTTCCAGTGCGTTTATTATAGTTGTATAGTTTATGTACATCCTTGGTCCCAGTGGTAAAATTGGGTTGGGCTGCACAGGCATTCAATAGTGCTTGGAGATTTCCTATGGCCAGCAGGTTTCGTAGCAACTTCAAACATGCCTTCAAAAAGGGCTCAACTCCTTCTTCTATCTGGGGGTGCGTCGGCTGCTGCGCGGGGCCTGCCAATGGTACCTGTTATTTAAGACTCACTCCTTCCTGAGGGGCAAGCTCCTCCTTTGATCCCTGAGTAACCATCCTGCTTTGTGTCATGACTTTTACACTTGGATTCACATTCCTTAGCTCGGTTTTAACTCGTTGTACGTTCTGCATAGGGGTGGGCTGTTTTTCCTACATCTTGGCTATTAAAATTCGGCAATCCTCCACCACATGGTCCAGCTGCCTACAATACTTGCACGATGGTCTGGTGGGATTTGGGCATTCTCTGGCAAAGTGTCCAATTTCCCCATAGTTATAACAGATTAGCTGCCCACGTCCTCATCCTACACTTCCTCCCTGACCTCCTCTGCCTCTGGCCGGTGATCCTCCAAGGTGCGTAAAAATTCTTGGCAACGTAGGGTCTGATTGTACCCTATATAAGTTCCCAAGATCCATCATTAAATCATAAGTACAATAGTTCTTCTCATAGTGTCCCATTGATTAGTAGAATCTACACCATTGTTGCTTCAGTTCTGGGACATACGCACCTAGCCGAGGCAATGGTTCGTATCATGCAGTCTTGCTACCCAACAGTCATCACACCATAGCGCAGGTCCGCTTGACCCTGGTTGCGACAGAATACGGTCCCTACTTACTCCTGGGTGTACCAGACTAGGTCCTCCCACTTGCATGTAATCCATTAGTAGAGGGCACTGATCCTTTGTGTGGCCAGACACCCAACATCGTATGCACCAAAGATCTGCGCAAACGTCATTTCCCCACTCCTTTCGCAGGTTCTATATTTCCATGTGCATAGCCCCAAGATGTTCCTAAATTTGTTATACCCCTGCCATTGTATCTTCTCGGGGGGCGACTTCTAGTTTCATAGCGACTTCCACAGCTTTCTCCTGTGACTCAAAGATCTGATGACTCATCAGTGTGCGCAGGTGAGGTAACAACATATCGATGAACCATTCCGTATGCTGTCTATCATCATACTCGAATCCCCCTTCCCTGATTACCTTCTTTAATCGCTGATCAGCCTCCCATACTGACTCAAACGCACCTTGTTTGAAGTCCTTTACTTCCGCTACCAGCTGGGAATAAGGTTTCAGCTTTCGAAACTGTTTCTTCAGAGCATCTTTGATATCTTGAATGGATGCGCTCCCATTCTAGGCAATGTATCACATATACCAGTCTAGGGCCCTGTACTTGAATTCTAATGACACTTCCGCCCTCTTCATCGTATCACTCGCCACATTCTGCGTAGTCCATACAGACTCAGCAACAAGCCAAAATCGATCCATATCCTCATCTCCTACCCCCTTGAAGGTAGGTAGTTTCAGGTGCGCAGCCATATCACTGTTCATGGGAGGTGGTGGTATGGGTGAATTCTTACCTTTGTGCGGCCTAGGTGGCGATGTAGCTGGGGGGTCTTGCATAGTTGGTTCTTGCAACAGATTATAGGCAGATCTTCCTCCGTCAAGGTTGGTCTGATAGTACTTACCACTGCGCGTCGTGCTTCCGTCTAGATCTGAGGTCATTCGGTATGACTACACAGAATGCTCTTTTCACATAGTAATATCTTAATCAACAATGGTAACGTCCTCAGGAATTTGCCTCGGAACCCTCTAAAGAATCGTTGCTCAACTTCAAAATATGAGACAAACTGATCAATGGAAAATTCTGTCACAAACCCTCCTAACACGCTATACACCTAGTGATCTACTGTATGCGTGATAGTATTATTAGTATTTTCCAGCTGCTGGATCAGTTCCGGGGTCCACTGAGTGACTCGCTCGTCCTTCCAGCACTTGTGGAATTCTACAAGTCTGTCCAGCCACTCCTACAGTTCAATCGCAAATTTCACAAAGAATATTTCATAGCTCTCTGTAAGAATATCCCTGTTTTTCCCCCTTTCTGCTGTTAATTCCTTACTGCGATTTTCTTTTACCACGAACTCCTAGATCTGCCTTTCGAACCAGTCTTCGATCTCCTTTCTTTCAGGCTTCCAGTATTCTCTTGTAATTACCCAATCTCCTTTCTCAGACTTCTTCCGGTCTCGGAAACGGAACCATTTTTTAGCTCGAGGGGTCCTGACCCAGGTTCGGTGTGCAAGGTTTGCCAACAAACCCCTATACTACTGGCCCTTTCGGCAGTGACCTGCTTGCGTAGGTCAAAGTCTCACCCGAAGTAGTATGGGTGGGTGCTGGAACCAAGTTTCTGCACCCTGAGAAAGGATGGGTAAAGCAAGTCGAGCAGCTCTAGGTCCTGTAATCCCCGATTACCTTGTTCTGCATAGGGTTAATTAGGTCTATGTTTGCATCCACATGCCCTAGATCTATAGTTATATGGTTTTATGACAATAACACAACAATATATAAACAGAACATAATAGATCCAGATCCAGAAACACACTTACGCAGATCTTCACAGATTTAAAGACGAAAATACACAATACAACAATTACCAACAATTCGCACCAGATTACTCACAGATTCAATTCTCTATTAATCCTTCTTATTCATTCATTCATCATTCCTTTCTTACAATTCCCTTCCCAACCTGCGCACATAGCAGCAGGGTCCGCACACAGCTGGACTTGGATCTCTACACACACAGCCAGCAGGAGTTCGTTCCCCAAAACCCAAACAGATAGCTTCAATCACAATTTGCATCAATAGCTCATCATATCCTACCTTCCAATACAAAAATGGTCCTCTATTTATAACAATCTAGCCTAATCTTTCCTATGGTCCGCAAACAGTGGTTTTCGGACCCCTGGTTTACCCTATTACCCAATACAACGCTTTTGGGGCTTTGACCCACCCCAAAACCCCTCCGCTATATTAAATATAATAAAAAATATCTAGAATGGACCAGTTTCGCAGCTTGTTAGGAGACCCTATTCCAACAACAACGACAACGATGTTTCTCTCCCGCATTGAGTTTCCACCTAAATCCTAATGTTCATATGTGTTGTGATTTATCTATTCTTTACTGCATACTAGATGGCTAATGAACTAATAATGCAATGATTAAGTTAAAAAATTGATGGAAGTTATAGAAAATTAAGTAATTTGAACATATGCGGTTTGCATTCACTACTGTTGCATACACACGCAGGTTTCATGAATAAAAATAGCGTACATATTTTTGAATATGAAATTGGAAATTAAAGTGAATTAAAAATACTGACTCAACCCCCCCTCAGTATTCTTCCTAACAATTGGTATAAGAGCAGGATCCCTCAAAAGAATATTGATCATTTAAAGGGAGATCTCTCAAAATGAGGAGTCAAGAGGGAGTATTTTCCTATAAGCCACCCTTTTTTAATGGCACTAACTTTATGTTTTGTAAAGTCATAATGAGATCATATTTGCAGACACTAGGAGTTGGTGAGTGGGAAATTTTTGAAAGTGGATATCAATACCGAACTTCCATTCCCACGAATGATGTAGGAAAGAAACAATATGAGAACAATGCAAATTCGATAAATGTTATCTTGGGAGGTTTAGTTGAATATGGTTTTGTGAAAGTCATGCAGTTGAGCACCTTAAAGGGAATATGAAATAAGCTCGCTAAAAGCTATGAAGGTGACTGTAAGGTAAAAAGTACTAAATTTCAAACATATAGAATTCAGTATGAGTCTCTTAGAATGCATGACAATGAAAGTATTGCAAGATTTTTCCTTAGAGTAGACAGGATTGTTAACACAATGAAAGGTATTGGTTATGACATAAAAGATATTTTTGTTATTGAAAATATTTTGAGATCAATAATCCTAAAGTTTGATTCAAAAGTCTCCACCATTGAAGAAATGCATGATTTCAAAAACCTTATGCTTGAAAAAATCCATGGGATCTTGACAGCATTTGAGATGAGAAAAGGGGATACATCAGTTCTTAGAGAAGCAACTTTCAAAGCCACATATAAAGGGAAATAAAAAGAAGAACCTAAATATATAAGTTACATTTCAGATGAAGAAGAAGTGACTTTTGTGAAGAATCTCCAAGTAGGAATTGGTAGTTTCAAAGGTAAGCTTCCTTTCAAATGTTTTGTGTGTGGAAGAGTAGGTCACTATGTCACTAAGTGTCATTATAAAGAAAATCATGAAAAATGAAATAATGTTTCAAAAATGAATGTTAAAAGAGGTTTTTCTAGCAAGAAAAGTTTTTATACTCATTAATATAGTGAATATTCTTCCAATAATGAGGATGATGAATCAGATCAAGATTTTCAATTTCTTATGGAATTATAAGAACAAAGTGTAGATGAGTCTGATGATGTCTTAATGGATGATCTAGAAGAAAATCATAGACTCAGGGTTATAAAAAAGAATCAAGAAAAGGAAATCAATATGTATAAAGAAAACACCCTTGTTAAAAAAATAACTCAACTAAAGATCTATCTATAAGAGACTTTGAAGAAACAAGTCCAAGAAAGGGAAAAAAACTATGAAAACTTAGAACTTGAAATTGTGGATCTAAGAAAGGAACTTGAGAAAACAAAGGCTCTAAATCTTAGATTTGATAAAAGATCCAAAAATTGAGAAGAAATTATTAAAGTTCAACATTCTCCACTAATCAAGACATGTCTTGGATACAATCCAAATAAAAATGGAAAAACATCAGAACCTATGAAATCTTTTGAAATAGGTGTTAGTGTCAATATTTTCATACTTCCACCAGGGATCAAAACAAATTTTGCATGTGCATCTTAGGTGTCCCACTCTAAATAAATTTTCAATCATTCCATTAGGTCACGATATAAAATTATTTCACTGGTGGTTATCCTTGTCAATAAACTTCACTCTCCCTCTGAGATTCACATTGATGACTCATTCTCATGTCTCCTTGAGCATAATAGCACCTATGGAAGTCTCTTTTCACCAGGAAGTCTTTTAAATCAAATCTCATTCATGAAAGTCGGGCCTAAAGAAGTCCCATTAGGTCATTAGGTTTTTTATTTTTCAAGGTCACTCCTCCATTTCATATGAGGTCAACAAATATATGAGAGGGACTAAATAAGAAATTTTGTTTTCCTATATGGAAGATCATCATGATGTAATTATCATATTTTAGAGTTGTAATTTTTTGAATTTAATGATTTTTATATCAAAATGTCATTTTGATATAAAATTCAATATGTAATTTATTTATATTTTTCCAAATGTAATTTTATGTTCTCATATGTGATAAATTCATCCCAAGTTGTCAATGCAATCATTTCCAGCCTAAGTGGAGCAAAGAAAGCCAAACTCCATGTCTTGATCAAACTGTAAAATGACAAAAAGTCAGAAAGATAAAGAGTATTAGTGCCAAATTCCAAAGGGAAAAGTGAACATAAGAAAAGTCGGTAATTCAAATTAAAAATTCAAAATCACTAAGCTATAAAGCCATTCAAACACCTCAAAGAAAGTCATTGCCTCCATTCATCCATCGGGAGTTTCCAGCAAAGGATAAATTTCAAGTTTTTCGAGCATTTTGAGTCAAACTTCAGGGTCGCTGCACATTTACCCTCAAGCATTGCTCATTTACCCGGATGCTGCGCGTTTACCCTCAAGCGATGCGTGTTTGCCTGGATGTTGTGTGTTTACCCTTAGGCACTGCGTGTTTGCCCGGACGTTGCGCATTTACCCTCAGGCGTTGCGTGTTTTCCCGACAACTACTGACCACATAACACAGGCACTGCACATTTACCCTTGGTCGCTGCGCGTTTTCCCGGGCATTGCGCGTTCCTCCAGGACGTTGCGCATTTGCTCAGGTAGGGTTTCAAAGGATTTCACAACCTCTAGCAAGTTTTCATTTCCTCACAAATTTCTTCAAAGGGCTTTAAATCAGTAAGTGAAAGCCTAAGACACCTCTCCTCTAATATGTTTGGTGTTTCATAAGAAATTTGAAGTGCTTATTGCTATGAAACCCTAGTTTTCATTTCCTTCCCATTTTCATGCATCATATCCATATTCATGTCCCTAAATACATATCAGTCATAAAAATTGTTAAATCCTAGGGTTTTCATAGACCTAGGTTTTCATTTACATTCACTCCCTCCATTTGTGTAAGCTATTAATTTCACCTCTCACTCCCTTCATCTCATTACATTTACCTTAGGGTATTCAAGGCTTCAAATTCAAAATGTATGAAGAGGAAGATAGAAGTGTCAGTGAGGTACAAACACCAAAGAAGAAATCGTGTAAGAAAGGAGGGGAAATCATCAGATATGAACCAGCAACCACAAAAGAACTCATGGATTCTCCCCTCATTATGTCATGTTTTAAACATGTTGGTTGTTTTGAGTTTTGTGAGAAAGTGCAGCAGATCCAGTATTACCGTATGTTGAAAAGGTTTTTCATTACCAATATTCATGATAGGTAGGTCACTCTTGCTGGGGTTACTTTTACCATGTCTATTAATTCCATTGCAGCTGCTATAGGGATCCCTAATGTGGGAGAGAAATGGTTTAAACAAGGAAACCTTAATCAGAGCTACTATGAACCATATCTCAAACCTAGATACAAGGGTGACAAAAAGACCATTTTCCCTTTCTCTCATCTTCTTGACCGATATGTCCCTATGATGAAAATAATCATGAAATACTTCACCTGTGAGGGGAGGTTTTCTCGACTCTATTAATATCATATCTGACTTCTTATGCATTTCACTAGAGTCAGAATGCTTCACATACCTTATTATCTCTCCCGCAACATTGACAATATGGCATACATTGTACAAAAGAGGTATTATACTCATCAAATGCAGAGTATTTTCCACCACTCCCTCATCAATATGAAAGTCATGTATCAGCTTGAGCAAAAGAATATTTCGTGGGACACATTCATAGCAAATGAAGTTTTCACTACCCCACCTAGTCAGCATGAGCAGAATATCCCCTCATCATCTCATCCACCCATATCCACTCCTCCATCTCAGCCTGTTTCTCATACATCATCACCAAGTTAGTTTAATTCACCCCATGTTGATCCTTCTTCTTCACCTTTCTATAACACTTCGTCATAATCACATCATGATTATGAGTCATCAAGCAGTGAGGAGGACATTGAGGCAAATTGGGCTAATTTGACTGATGTTGATCCATTTCCCAAGACTTATCAGAGAGGCTACACGCATGTGTTTTCTTCACTTGGAGTGAAAGGGGCCATGCCTTATTCATCAACAAAATAGGTGGAAAAAGGCAAGGAAAACGATAAAGAGCCAATCATTGATGAACAAGAGGACAAACATGAAATAGAGCATGAATTTAAACTGATTGACCTAGATGAGGAAGATGAGGACAAAATCACTAGTGCAGAAATCAAAGAAAAGAATCAAAGATTAGTGAAATTCAGGCTAATCTTGAGAGAGGAAAATATGTGATTTACTTTCTTGAGCAAGAAAATCAGCAGCGGAAAACTAAGCAAATCATCAATGTGGTAAAGACCATCAAAGCACAAAGTGAGGCAGAAAAGGCCAAGGCCTTGTTGGAGGAGACTTTGGAAATATTTGGTGAGATTGATGATGAGGAGGATCAACCTCCAAGACAAAAACCAAAGACTATAGGGCTGAAGAGAGCTTTAGCTCAGGAAAGACAGAGAGAAGCTGAGTTGGCAGAGCAGCTCACAACAAGTGAGCTGCTTGCCCTAGATATTAGTAAGGACATGGAATCATGGATTGATAGATCCAATCTACATTTGGAGAGTTTTCTAGAGAAGGCCAACAAGGAAAATGACTTGTTGAGGACAAGAGTCAAACTTCATGCATGGAAAGAGAGAATTGCATTGGCCAAGCTCAAAAGAGCCAATGCTAAGATTGAAAGTTTGACTAAGCAAGGGGAGAAGGAGAGGTTAGATATACTTGCTGAGGTGTCTCTTCATGCCTCAAGCACTTGATAAACAAGTACCCTCACAAATTTTGGTAAATTTTGGCACACTTGGCACTTCAGTTCATTTTTTGTTTTTGAGTCTTTTTGCACATAGAAATTCTGCCAAAGGCGCAACGACCTGGACGTTGCGCTCTTTTTTGGGGCCTCCAATTGAAAATTTTCCACCACCATCATGTTCATAATGACGAAGACATCAACTCTATCAAGTTTCAGAAGATTTGGAGGAGAAATAGTCCCTCAAAAATGCAGAAAACTACCAAATTTTCATGTTTTTGCCTCCTTTTTGACCTAGTCGCTGCACAATTACCAGTCTTGGGAGATTGACTTTTTGACAGGTCAAATGAGCACCATTTTGGAAACTGGAGGTAGATTTGGAAACTAGACTTAGAGAGATTTACAATGATCTATCATGGAGCTGATTTTGACACCGGGAAGGCACTCAAAAGATGCTTATAAAAGAGGCCATTTTTTCTGCCTGGATGCTACGTGTTTGACAAGGAAAATACATTTTTCACAGTCTTCAAGAAATTTTGAAGTTTCACTGCAGTTTTACTTTTACTTTGAAAAATGAATAAATTTCTGATGTAAATGGTCATGTTAAATGTAAATTTCATGTTTTTACTTTCATCTAAGGTAGATACATTAGGTGAGTCCTCTAGAGGTCAAATGAATCAGTTTCCTCTCTTTTAGAGGCAAATTGTTGGGTCTTCCTAGTCTTCAATTTCTTATTTGGAATTTTGTGTAATTGATTCCCATCTCATGGATTCGACTCCCTGAGGCTAGGGAGAGTGGTTTTTAGGTCCATATTATGTATTTTCTCAGTCATTATAATGGTTGGACTCATTTGGAGGTTTGGCTTTTGAAGAGACACACTTTTGTATCAGTTTTGACTTGGACATTAATAAAGTTTGCAATTATTTTCATGGGATCCATGTGGTATAGTATTTAGTTTCAGTTTATTATTTTGTGCTCATATGTTAGAATTTTTTGTTTATTTCATCCATCATTTCATTTCTATTAAGTGAATGTTTTCAAGTTAGATGAACAAAATCCATAATTGTTATGCTCTGTTTTGGGTAAATATTCACATTCTATAGATTTCTTCAGTTTAGAAAGAACCCATGATTCCACCATGCTCTTTCTAGCTCCTCACCTGTCTTGATCATCCCACCATCGAAACCCTAAAGTGCTAAACCACTGTACCTACCTTTCCCCTTAGAACACCCTGCAAATCTTGACCTAATTTCCTTGCCCTGACTGTTTGACTCCTCCTGATCCAGCAAAACCCTGAGCTACTATACCTAGCCTAAAATATTATTTCCTCGGTCATCTTGATTGTGATATATACGGAGAGAGCCCTCTCCTTTCCTATTAGGTCTAGCTACTTGGCTAAGCATGGTTTGAGGTTACCTCAGAATTGCCTTCTTGAGCCTGAGTTTCAATCCGAGTGATAACAATAGGTACAAAAAGCTACCTCAATGTTGTAAAATAAATCAATCATAGGATTCACAAAAATAATGAAGAGTCAAACTATACCTAGGAAAAACAACCTTTCCATGAACAAAGGGAAAGATACTCAAAAAGGTATTATACTCCCAAGTATTCATACTTGAATAGTTAATGCTTCACTTGTCACAAATTTAGTCACAAAGTAGTTCATTGTGTTGCTTATAAAATGATTATGACCAATGAAGCAAGGAAACAACATAATGCAAACAGGTCAAAGAATTTTTCTTATAATGCTTTCTCCCCTCTTCAAAATGAAGTTGAATTTTCTATCTGCAATAAACTTGGTCATGAAGAAACTGAATGTAGAAGTAGGATGAATTCATCTTATCAACATGAGAAAAAGACAAAACCTCCCAAGGTATGGAAAAAAAATAACTTCCTATGAAAATTGTGGTCTAGCATTGTATGCAAGAGATCAAGAGAATCCATGGTACATTGACAATGGTTGTTCGAAGCATACGCTAGGTGAAAAAGATAATTTTGTTTCTTTTAATGAAATTAAGAAAGAAAATAATGTGACTTTTGGTAATAATTCACCTGCTACTATTAAAGGAAAAGGATTTGTGTTATTAAAAGAAAATTTCAAGGCTAAGAATGTATTATTTGTTGATGGGATAAGACATAACGTATTAAGTGTTAGTCAAATGCACGATCAAGGGCATGGAGTTATTTTCATATCAAGGAAATGTGTGGCAAGAAATTTGGATACAGGGAAGCCATAATCAATGGAAACAGAACTCTAGACAATGTCTATATTATAGAAGGCGAAAAAGAGCATTATGTTTTGAGAAAATTTGAAGAAAGTTGGATTTGGCACAAAAGATTGGGACACCTCAAATTTTCTCACCTATACAAATCAAGCAAGATGGGAGTAGTTTGTAACTTACCATAAATTTCTCCAACTAAAAACAGTATTTGTAAATCATTCCAATTTGGTAAACAATCCAGAGTTTAGTTTAAAGTTAAAGAATTCACTTCAGGTAAACCCCTTGAACTTTTTCACATTGATTTATGTGGAACTATGAGAAAGAAGGCTCCTCTTAGTCAACAATACTTCATACTATTAATTGATGAACTTACAATAATGTGTTGCGTTGGTTTGCTAAAGTATAAATATGAAACTTTTGAAAATTTTAAATATTCAAGGCTATGGTGGAAAATGAATTGGAAGTAAAAATCAAATTTCTTAGATCAGATAGAGGAGGAGAGTTTATATCAGATGATTTTTCAATTTTTGTGAGCAGCATGGCATCAAAAGATAATTTTCCATACCTAAAACTCCTGAGCAAAATGGAGTGGCGAAAAGAATGAAAAAACAGCTCAAAAATGTTGTGTTCCATGCTTGATGAGTCAGAAATGCCTCACACCTTCTAGGGAGAAGCAATACATACAATCATGGATATAATTAACAAAGCCGATGTTAGAGTAAACCATGAAAAAACTCCATATGAACTATAGTATGGTAAGCTTGCTACTGTCAAACACTTTAGAATCTTTGGAAGCAAATGTTTCATAATGAAAAATGATGATAAGATTGGAAATTTTGAAACTATAGTTGATGAAGGAATCCTTCTTTAATACTCTCCCATAAGTAAAGGATATGAATGTTATAATAAAAGGCTCCAAAATATTGTTGAGAGTATATATGTTGTGATTGATGAAACATCCATAGTTACCAAAAGATAAGCACAATCCGATGATGAACAAATCCCTACTAAAATGCAAGAAGTTGTAGGAGAAGAAGAAAGAGAAGCATCAGAAGAAGGAAATGAAAATACAGGTATGTCAGAAAAGACTCCATCAATGTATGTTTAAAAAAATCATCATGAATCTCAAATTCTAGGTGATAAGGAAGCAAGAATACAAACTAGAAGAACATTTGTTGGATCATCTAGTCACTTAGCCTTACTATCCTCAATTGAACCTCAAAATGTGAATGAATCAAGAAAATATGAATGTTGGGTTGAGAAAATGAGTGAAGAAATTGATAAAATAGAAAAGATCCATACATGGGAACTTGTACCAAGGCCTCATAATAAAAATGTAATTGGGACAAAGGGGGTGTTTACTGTGAAAATTTTATCTATTTCAACAATTGGAAATTATTATTCTAATTGTAAATTTAATTATGCAGTTTATTCAAAATGCTCGATTGTTAAACAAGGTTGCAATCGAGGTCCACGTCTCATTTATCAATGATGAAGAAATCTTCAAGCCATGGCTCGCCACACGAAACCCTTGAATCTACTAATTGTTATCAAGACTAATCTTGTCATCCTCAACCATAAAAAATTTCTGCGGAAAACACATAGTGTTGGCAGAAACACAATATACATTCAACCTAATAGCCTCCATATGTGTTTTTTCTACATTGTGAGTAAAATTCATGTTTTATGCAGCAACTCTCTCCTTTCCCATTGTGGCCAATTTATTCTAACACAAGATTTAGCTTCCATACAGGTTGCACCTTCTCTCCTCCTTAGTTGTTCGTAGATAAGAAAAACACAAAATATGCACATATATGCACTCTCCATTTCTTGTAGATTTCAGCTAATCGGATTACCACTTCCCTGCTAATGATATTCAGTTTAAGAGTGACAACTCGTACACAACCTTTCTCTTCATCTAGGACATCATTTTTTGCATCACAGATAAGCTTTATAGATTTTCCTCATTGTCAGAATAAAAATTACATTGCATGGGTGTTGTTCAACGATCTCTGTGCACAATCTCATCTTGAGACTCAAAAAAAGGTGCAAAATGTAGTTATTCAATCTCTGACATTGAATTCGAGTTGTTTCTTCTGTGCATGAGATGAATCTGCACTTAAATGGGTTTTAGGAAGCATTCCTGCACTGTTGGTATGAAGACTTCTTAGTACATGACTTATTCATCTGCCACCAAGAAGGCATATTATTAATGACATTTATACAAAACACTCTTCAAATTAATTAACAAGAAGAATTCATAATTTAATCACTATTGCCTCTGAATGCCTCTAACTATCAGCTTAATAAGATAATAACGATTAAAAACACTAGTCACGGGCATATAATCATTTGATAAAAATCATAAAAATCTGGATAAAAAGGCAGCTCAATATCCCCCCACGATGATCTTCTTGCACGTCCTTGTGAAATCCAAACTTTTAAATTGTAAAACTATGAAAGAAGGTAGGGGAAATGTTTGAATATTAGACTATGCTTCGCGATAAGAGTGTCATAAAAAATTCAGCAAGAAAACATAGAGATACCTATCATTTAAAACATTCATTAGCCTGCAACATAACTACTACAATTTCAGCTAAAACCATGTTCCAATTGTAATTAAAGTATCAAGATCAGGTACAAAAATAAGACATTATAGAGAAAAGAGTATTTCACATATCTGTTGTCTTGTCTCAAATGAACTCCCTATTTTGTTTCTACCCAGAGTCTTATGATAAAAATCAAGTTTTTGCTGAAAAGGTGCAATTTCAAGAAGACTACTATTATAGCAATCTTGTACCTGGAATATGTAGCACGTATTTAGAGACAACCACAATCAATACACATGGTTTTCGATCAACACCTTGTGAGTATTCATTGTTGAGTAATTCATCACTCTAGATACCATGAAAAATTGAAGTGAGTTATGATGCCAAAGAAGGGAAATAAAAATAGAGCAATATGACACTTCCTAGACCAATCAACACCTCTTCATTAAACATTCTAAATTTTGTTGTCATCTACATGAAAACTAAATTTCTTCTTAATCAGTACAAAGAATTACCTTCACTACAAGTACCACATCATTAAAGATTCCATAATTTTGAAAAATAGAACTCCAAGCACCATGTCCAAATCATCTTAAAACCATTTTCAAAGAAATAAAATGATGAGTTTCAGGGAAAGAGAAGGCTAACCAAGAAAATCATAGTATGCAATTAAATTTAATACCACAAACATGGCCCTGTTGTCTGCAGGTGTCCATAACCTCGGCAGGGATGTATTTTAACCTAGTGAAATGCTCATGTCCCACTTACTATATATAGATTCATAGTTAGATCATTTGAATTTTAGATGAAGGCCACTATCCTAGCTTGGTAACCAGCTGATGGCAGTGCCACTCACAAGAAGTAACATGGATGAACAAGTCGGCTCGTGATGAGACCTCATATCTTCCATCTTTTTGGCAGATTTCCATTACTCTGGCTTGGTGACCAGCAGCAGTAATGTCATGCATGTTAGGTCCCATGATCGTGGTAGGTCATCTCATTAAAAGACCTTCTATCCTCCCTAAATCCTTTGTAAGCTCTGATTATTATTAACCTTAAAGGTTACTTAATAAGTGGGGAGACAAATCTACTCCTTAAGAGTACAAGAAGGCATGAAATTTTTTTTTAATGACTAATCATTACTGGCTAGTTCCTCTACTATTAAGTCCCTATATTACTAGTCTAGTCCCTTATTATGTTAGAGTAGCCCCCCTTTTTGTTATTGTTGTACCCCCGTAACCCCCATATTGTTATTATTGTGCCCTTACATTATTATTGTTAGGTCGGCTAGGATTATATTGTGACCCCATGGACTCCTATATATAGAAAGGAGGCTTTTTTATTTGTATCATCCAAGAATTGTTCATTTATGTAATGTAAATAAGGTTTCCCCCTCGAATTGGCTTATTTCTAAGGCATTGATCTCTCTTTTCTTCTATTTTTGGAGCTGGTTTCATAACATTTGATATCAGAGCTTTGGATTCTAGGGTTTCGCTGCTCAAACCGGTCATCATGGAATTTACGCTATAATTTTTTTCCTACGAAGGTTCAAAAGATGAAATTTTTACAGAGCGAAGCTGAAATCCTCAGGAACGTTTTTTCTACAAAGATTCAGAAGCTGAAATTTTTATAGAGCGAAGCCGAAATCTGAAGGAACGTCTTGTAAAAAATGCAGATATTGGTTCACAATATTTTCGGAGATATGATCTGTGGAAGTTAGGGTTTTTTCAGGATCTTGAATTTCATCTAAAAGAGGTGATCATGGTAAAATATTCATAACTCTCCCTTTGGGCATCGGATTTGAATTCAGTAAAAAGTGGTCACAAGTACACTGACTTTAGTTTTCTTTGTATCAGTTTCAGAGCCAAAGGACGAAATAGTGACACGTGGCAAGCCGTACAAGTTAGCTCTACTGAACCAGTCCATAATTAGGTCATTGTGGGAGAATGGGAATAACTTTGTCTTGAAGAATCCAAATCAGGTCAGACCTATGGCATTGGAAGGAAGATTTATAGGGCTACGACAGGAACAAATTTAAAATATTGAAGATCCGAAATCACAGAGATAATTCAGTTTAAATATAGAGCTGCTCAAAAGAAAGAAAAATGTGTGTATTTGTTTTCAAACTGCAAAAGTCTTGTTTGAAAAAGCAGTTTGAAGTGATTCCAAGGGAATATTGAAGCATTTTATTAGTACTGGGTTCTTTAATGGCTCCCAAAAATAATTCCATATTCATTAAGCCTTCAGAAATCTATACTATGACGCATGATGAGGAAGAATTGCAGTAAGAGATATCAAAATTACAGTACCAAGTGCAACTATTTTCGATCTTACAAAGAGCAATCAAATATTACATAGATGGTTTAAAATAAAAAATGAAGGCTAAGTTGAATGGTTTGAAGGATCAAATGAAATATAATATGGATAATGAAATAGTGGAAGATCACATCGAGCATCAACAACAAGTTCTCCAACTCTCAAAGGATAACCTAACTTTGGTGCAGAATCGAATGAAAAAACAGGAAGATCAACATCACAGTGAAAGAAGTTCTGAAGTAGTCACAGAAACAAGAAATTGACAAGTAAAAAATCAATCAATTTCAGAGTATCTCAACAAGCGGAAGAACTTTCCCGTTGAATATTCCACATGAGAGGATGAGAATTTTATACAGAAGCATCAAGAAATAATCAAGCATTGAGGACAACACTTGTTTGAAGGAGAGGAGCATGTTAGGTCCCTATATTACTAGTCTAGTCCCTTATTATGTTATAGTAGCCCCTCTTATTGCTATTGTTGTACCCTTGTAAACCCCATATTGTTATTATTGTGCCCTTACATTATTATTGTTAGGTCAGCTAGGATTATATTGTGACCCCATGGACTCCTATATATAGAAAGGAGGTTTTTTAATTTATATCGTCCAAGAATTGTTCATTATGTAATGTAAAGGAGGTTTCCCCCTCAAATTAGCTTATTTATAAGGCGTTGATCTCTCTTTTCTTCTATTTTTGGAGCTAGTTTCATAGCATCTACCCTAAAGACTTATTGCAAATATCCCAGATAATGACTGAAATATTCATTGAGTTAATGATGCTAGTGTTCTCATGAATAGCTCATTATGACCTTTACAAGAGTGGTCCACCATAGGGGGTTCTCCAATAGTAACTTTAAGGGAAACTGAAAATATATATCTCAGATGATAACTTATTAGAATGATTAATCATGGTTACTTTTGAAAAATCTTGAAGTACTAGAGTGAATCATACTCAACAATATTTGTCATAGATGTGTGTGTTAACAACTAAGGTGGATCAAAAGTAGTTTCAGTGGCCATACTTTAAAAATAAAAAACCCTAATAGCATTATTTTAACATCTTTTATTCATAGCATTAATTTATTCTTCTACCCTAATCTACCCTAAAAAGTAGAAGACTCCTTTTTAAGTATAGGATTACTTCCAATGAAGCCATGTGCGGATCATGTGCAAATATATATGCATGCTCAGATTTAACATATAAACTTGGAAGTGTGCATTAGCATGAAAAACCAACAAATATAAATGATATGACAACAAAATTTTTAGAAGAGGAGAATGTTTCCGTGCTTGAGTTGTTGTTCGAAACCAATATTCGATGTAATCATGGTGGTCTTGGTTCATTTCTTGATTTAGCCCATGATGCATATCCTCTTCTTTCATGTCATGTCGATTGTCCTCCTTAGGGTGAGTAGTCTCTTGATTACATTTCAGGTCTACTAGTAGACATGTCAAGAATTCCTCGAACTCAGGTTCCAGTGGTTGTTCTCCACTGATTATAGTGCATGATTCATTCGTCTCCTTAGATGATTGGTAAGGGAAATCAAAATATATTTTCAAATCCTCTTGTGGTGGTGGAGAAATGGACAAGTTCTTGACTATTTTCAAGAAGTTATCTTCCTGAGAGGTAAGATCAAGATCCTAGTAGCTATTAGGGCTTGAGGGAGGTCCTTGATACTTTTTATCATCTTCAAGTCCATCTGGTTGATTGATAGTCCCTATCTCCACACACATATTAGTAACAGGGGTTCTTACAACACCCCAAAAAAATGATATGAATTTTGAAGATAAATGAATTTAAAAGCTATTGGCTGAAATAAAGCTCACCACACGTGGAAAAAAATAAAAAGGAAGCGAATGAAGTGTTGGGGAAAATTTCGGATTAGAGTACTATTTAATCTATTGAAAGCAAAGCAATTTGGAAATTAAATGTCTCACAGAATGTTTCGGACTATTCTAAGGCCTACTTCTACTTTTACGCATAAAGGAAAGGAAATAAAAGCTCAAAGATAAGAAAAAGTGATCAAACTCCACCATAGTGGATGTGTGGCTCTTCACTCATGTATTACCATACACTCTTCGCCCTCTGACTACCCTGAAATACCCTTGAAACTCTGTAATAAAAAACTTACCTGAACCAAAATACAACTCCCTGGAAACAACGCCAAAATGTTGAGAGTTTAAATTAGTGAATTAAGCCTCTTAATATTTAATTTTCAATTCGGGAGTCGTAAACATGAGTTGTACTAAATTTTTCGTCAGCTTAATGGTCAGAGTATATAGGTTTCTTTAATAATGGATGTTAAGTACAGAAATATGAAAACAATCTATTAGCACTCATCTCACTCTCTAACATAAGAAATCTAAATGAAATCAATTTAACTCAATACATTCTTTTTTGTATTCTAAATTATTATAAATTTCTGCAATCAAAGACAGACCCACTAAAATCAAAGGCTTGATGAAATTCAATCTAAGTATAATTCTTGAAATAAAACCTTTTCAAAGCAAGAATTTCAAACTCTGATTATTCAAAAGGGCAGAGGTAAGCAATCATCCAAACCTAATATCTAAGAAATTGAAATGTAATGCTACAACTTGAAAAAGAAAACCAAAATCAAATCTTGAGTTGTCAAACGAGGCTATTCTGTTCAAAAATAAAATACATTCAAACCACACTGCTACAAAGACTGGTTTTGAAATCAAATTGAACTGACCTATCAGTGCTTAAAGGAAAACAATATCTTAACGAAATTCTCTCACTTTATAAAAGAAACTGAATTGTTGTTACACTCCTATGAAGTCAATCTCTATACTATAGCACTGGGAATGGAAATCAAACTTACTCTATCATGCGAAAATAAATCCAAATTATCCTAGAATAATTTAATGACTCAAATCGATGCTCCGAATGAAATGCCTTGAATTAAATCACGATGCTTGAGTTAGATGATACTACTTGAAATTGACTTGAATTAAACAATCATAATGCTGGAGATAAATCACACAATTCGAATGAACATGATGACACCTATTGCTACCAAACACAAATTAATTTGCAATTACAATCAGAACCTTTCAAACCATATATTCGTATTCAAATCCACGCCATATATCAAACTCAGAAATCATTATATTCCTATATCATGGATGCTCCAATTATAAATATGAACAAATGCGACTTAAGTGGAGAAACAAAGCATGGCTCTGTGTTAAAATATGAACTCAGGTTATAAAACTAATCGGAAATATTTAACATAGGAGAGGAATCCTTAAATTATGTAATCTAGCTATCTGAACTATTTAATGAAGCTTATCTCCAGAGGTGGTGGGCCCTCCCACACCTGGAGTAAACTAACTTACTACAATGGAAGAAGGATTTAAAACATCAAAGAAAGAATTCGTAATTAACCATGGAAGAAACACTTATGCTCACCACTTGAAGGTGATCATGTAGATTTTTAAAATAACATTTGGAAATAAATTGACATAAGTCACAGACAATAATGATTCAACTTTTTACCAGCTAGATCCCATTACAATATTTTGTCCTATACTCTAAAAATTTGATGTCGGATCTGGATCTAAGCATTGGGGTCCTCATGTGCGTAGCCCTCTATTTTATAGTAGCAGCGCTGCCCCTACTTAGTCGGATTTATGGTTTCATGGCTCATAAAATTAGAGCTAAACAATGATTCTCAACCAAATGAGGAGGTACGATTTCTGAGTGGATTCATATGGATCTACAATTTCCCATAAATACAAAACTGTCCAGGATGAGTTTAACAATGAGTGAGCTAACCATATCACGTGTCTTGTTGTCAAATGTATTGTTAATGAAGAAATCACATTTGGATAAATTTGGATTTGATGCAGGACACATTTTCTGTATGTATGTATATTAAAGCATTGATGTGGTCAGCGTAAAGAGATATCTGTGGTGAGATTGTCGTGAATAGCAATCCTGGTCAAAGGAAATGCAAGTTGGAAATTTCGAATTAATGCGCTGTGACTTGAACTCTTGACATGAGAGGGATGTAGAGTGAAGTTGTAAGTATTTCCAATCGCTTCAAATATTTTATGGTGTGTTCTACGAACTAACCATATAAATGCAAGCAATGGAGGTCGAATCAGATATTTGCCAAGGTTTCCCATGTTGATTCCATAACCGAGTCCATAAGTAACCTGTTAAATCGATATAATCATCTCATGTTCCTTTTGAAGATGGAAATTAGAAGAAGAAATCCATCTTCCAACGTGAATCCCATTGGTGTTGGGGCTGTCAATGTGGGCCCTTCTGCCAGCACGTTGTCACATGAATCAAGGAGGATGCATAACTACTTGCTGTTAAGTTGACCAAAATATGGAATCCAACAGGACTTCAATCTTCTTAGTATCTGCAGTGTTGTTTCCTTTGGGTATATCAAATGCTTTATTGTTTGAAAAGGTTGCAATCGAGGTCCACGTCTCATTTATCAATGATGAAGCAATCTTCAAGCCATGGCTCGCCACACGAAACCCTTGAATCTCCTAATCTCTATCAAGAATAATATTGTCACACTCAACCATAACTTCTTGTTGTGGAAAACATGTAGTTTTGGAAGAAACATAATATACATTCAACCTAATAGCCTCCATCTGCGTTTTTACTACATTGTGAGTAAAATTCATGTTTTCTGCAACAACTCTCTCCTTGCCCATTATGGCCAATTTCTTCTAACACAAGCTTTAGCTTCCACACAGGTTGCACCTTCTCTCCTCCTTGGTTGTTCATAGACAAGAAAAACACAAAAGACACACATATATGCACTCTCCATTTCTCGTAGATTTCAGCTAATCAGATTACCACTTCCCTACTAATGATATTCAGTTTAAGAGTGATAACTCGTACATGGCCTTTCTCTTCATCTAGGACATCATTTTTTGCATCACTGATAAGCTTTATAGCTTTGCCTCATTGTCAGCATAAAAATGACATTGCATGGGTGTTGTTCATCGATCTTTGTGCACAATCTCATCTTGAGACTTGGCAAAAGGTGCAGAATGTAGTTCTTTAATATTTGACATTGAATTCGATTTGTTGCTTATGTGCATGAGATGAATCCGTACTTAAATGGGTTTTAGGAAGAATTCCTGCACTTCTGGTCTGAAGACTGCTTCGTACATGGCTTATTCATCTACCACCAAGAAGGCATATTAATAATGACATTTACACAAAACACTCTTCAAATTAATTAACAAGAAGAATTCGTAATTTAATAACTATTGCCTCTGAATGCCTCTAACTATCAGCTTAATAAGATAATAACGATTAAAAACACTAGTCACAGGCATATAATTATTTGATAAAAAACATAAAAATCTGGACAAAAAGGCAGCTCAACAGTCCTAAAAGCTCGATGCTTTATGAAATTCATGTTTCGTCTCACTACAATATTCCTACTGCTAGGAATGTAGATCATATATGCCTTTGAGTTCTAGCTATACTCGACGAGAAAGGATTTGGAATTATCCATGAATGAAATAAAATATAGGAATACACATAAACGCAGAGATGCAGCAAAAATAAAACTTCATTTCATTAATATCAAATAATTGAAATATGCTTACAGACATAATGGAAATAAACTAGCTAGGGTGCTGGTAGCTTATCTCTGAGAAGAGATATGGCTGCTACAGGCCTTTGAACTGTGTTACAATGAGGCTCAAGGGCCTTTTTATTATTGAACAACATAGGAAAACCATAAACAACCAAAACCCTAACCCCAAGATATGAAACACCAAGAGTTTGTGGGCCCCGTTGGGTTTAGTTGGCAACCAACTTCCCGAGGTCGTAACTTGGTCATTATCTATGTTTAGCGCGTACGGTATATCATCAAAAATATCTTTGAGTACTACATGTTTTGCGTAGTCCCTTGCCTCTGGCTACGAGACTGTTGTAGACCTCAAAAAAGTGTCGTTTAGGGGGTCAAAACTTCTTCGAAAGTTCAGGACCCGAAAAACTGTTAAAAATAGTAAACGCTTCTATTAAAAGGAAACTTATGAAATTGAATGGAGATCTATGTGGAATAGTTGGGTGGCCACCAATATCTACCTGGATCATGCCTCCCCCCTTAGGAAGAAATGGTCCCCATTGCGTGCAGAGCCTCCATGAGGTGAGGAAATTTTCGTTGAACCTAGTCCTTGGTGAACCACTTGCCCTGGTGAATGAGTTGGCCTGCTTTAACAATTTGATATAGATGGATCCTCTACTGGCCAGTGTTCTTGATCTGTGTGTCAATAATCCGATCAATTGTGGCTTTTTCCATGCAGTCTTGGTTTAACTCTGTTGGTGTGATTTGTTTTTCCATGTTGGATGTGTCCATTAGAGTTGGAAAGTAGGGCTGAAGGTAGTCCACATTGAACATTGGGTGCAGACTAACTAATGGTGGAATATTGAGCTATAAGGCATTGTACCCTACAACCTTGGTGATGTTGTATGGCCCATATTGGAGTGGGCGAAGCTTGCGGTGGGGTCCAACGAGGTGGTCCTTCTGCAAATGTAGCCACACTTTTTTGCCCACCTGGAAGTTGTGTGGCACCTGATGTTGATCATGTCGTTTCTTGTACTTAGCATTGGCTTTGTCCAATATGTGATGAACCGTTTGGCGTATGCATTGAATGTGCTCAATGAAGTTGTTCAGCTTGTCAGCTTCAAACTGGACATGAGAAAAATCTGCCTGAGTAGCCGCAAATGGCATGGCTACGTCAATGGGACATAGTGGCTGGAATCCCAAGCCCACCTGAAAGGGGATGTGGCCGGTTGAGCTATGGAGAGCCTGATTATAACTTTGTTTTGCATAGGGTAGGCTCTCATCCCATGTGTGTGGATGATTTGAGTTGTACATGTGCAGAATTTGTATGATCATCCTATTGATGACCTCTGTCTGGCCATCAGTTTGGGGATGGAAAGTTGTGGAATTTGTGAGCTTGGTGTCCAACATCAACCAAAGGCTAGACCAAAATTTACTGAGGAACTTGTTGTCCTGATCTAAGATGATATATTGTGGGATCCCAAAGTGTACCCACACTCATTCAAAGAAGAGTTTAGCAGTGGCTTATGCTGTGATGTTCTTCTTGTAGGCCGCAATAATGGTCATCTTCGAGAATCTATCAACGAACAAAAAAACACAGTCATTTCCATGCTTAGTAGAAGGAAGGCCCAACATGTAATCCATGGAGATGGATTCCCAAGGTTGACCAGGGGTAGGAAGTGGAGTATAGAGGCATTGCTTCTTGATGGTCGGTTTGGAAATGACACAGGAAGTGCAGCATCTGACTTACTTCCCGACATCCTCTCGAAGGTCCGGCCAATAGAAATACTTGTACAATACTGCCTTTGTTTTCTCAACCCCAACATTCCCAGCGACCCAGCTTTCGTGCGCTTCCCAAATCATCTTGGCATGATTTCTTGAAGGAACACAAAGGTGTCCGAAGTGACATAGCAGTACATCTTGGAAGTGAAAATATGGAACTTGCTTAGCCTCCAAGAGTGTCTTGCATGTGTGGCCGATTTCTGGATCGCTTTTGTAGAGAAGATGCCAATCAAAAGTATCGTGCCCACAAGAGTTGAGCACGATGTTTAGTGCCATGATCAGTGGTCGGCTGAGGCAGTCTACAACATTATTGGTGCTGCCCTTCTTGTACTTGATGTTCAAATTAAATTGTTGCAAGTAATGTGGACCACTTCTGATGGAGATTGTTCTGCAACTTCCCTTGTGTTTGTATGAACCACTAGGGGCGGTGGTCTACGTGGTTTACTGTTTCCTTCCCAAAAATGTAATTTTTCCATTGTCAGCAAGCCTACACAATGGAATAAATATATTTTTCATAAGTGGGATACTTCCAAACTGTGTCAGAAAGTGTCTCACTTTGACATGTCACATGATGCCCCTATTGAGTAAGAACTGCCCCAATAGCATAGTAAGAGGAATCTCTCTCGATCTCAAATGGTTGTTGCAATTCTGGTAATGTGAGCATTGGTGTAGAGCAGAGGCGATGTCTCAATTCAATGTCTTCTGTTGAGATGCAGACCAAAATCATTTTTCTTTCGCTCTTCCCTTGGTAGAAAGGTAGGAGAAAGAGACAAAGATACTCCCATTGGTTATAGTTAAGAGGAAAAATAGGGAAAATAAAGGTACGAAAAGTGTATAAAATTGGCTTTATCTACGTAATTTCGACGTGGATTTAACAACTGGCAGACATATCAACACGTCTCCTGCCACGGTCTAACTTAGACCCATTCACATGCAGTTTTTAAAACCCCGACACGGTCTGGACTAGTGGTTAGGTCTGTGGTAGGTTTTTATTTATAATATAATTTTTTATATAAGACCCGAACCCTTATCCTTAGGTTTTGTTTTATACCAAGGTTTTTAATGGGTTTTACGTAGAATATTTTTGTGCTTAGATTTAGGACCATAGACTTAGGTTTATATGCATAGGACTTAGATCATGTGGATAGGGTTTAGACTTAGGGATTTTTACGTAAGATTTAGATCCTTAGTGCTAGGATTAGGTCTTAGCACTTAGGAGTATTA
This sequence comes from Pinus albicaulis, assembly GCA_034641835.2. Classification (NCBI taxonomy): domain Eukaryota; kingdom Viridiplantae; phylum Streptophyta; class Pinopsida; order Pinales; family Pinaceae; genus Pinus; species Pinus albicaulis. The sequence continues at coordinate 380,466,686 of CM076571.1, read as the reverse complement.
CATCACCATGTTAACCCAAAATTAAAGTTCTCATCCACATGACGACCATAACATTGAAGGATCTTTTACTGGTGAAACTAATCAATCTGAGGATGACTCTGACGAAACTGGCAGATTGGAGACTGAACTGGACGTTGATTGTACTTGGAATGCTATCGCTCTGTACTAATCAAGATCCTCCTGGATCATTAACAATAGTTGGCTATGATAGATTATGGTTTACCATGTTGACTATGGTTGGCCATGGTTAACTATGAAGACCATGGTGACCATGGTTGACTATGTTTTACCATTTTGACCATCGTGACTATAGTTGGCCATGTTGAACATGGCTTGACTAGGATGACCATGGTTGACTATGGTTTATTGTGTTTGACCATGTTTAACTATGGTTGACTATGTATATGCTAGTTTATATTATCACATTACAATAATAAGATATGGAAATCACAATGTGATTATCATTCATCACATTAGTTGGCCATTGAGCATGGTTGACCATTTTTACCATGGTTTAACCATTTTGAGCATGATTGTCCATGTTGACTATGGTTAACTATAGTTGACCATAATTTACCATGATAGATTATGGTCGTGGTTGAACATGTTGATTATGGTTGGCCGTGGTTACCCATGGTTGACCTTAGAGACCATGTTGATTATACTTGACCATTTTGACCATGGTTGACTGTGGTTGAGCATGGTTTTCCATGTTTACTATGTGTTGATAAATTTAACTGCTTAAATTTCAGACATTAAATTATCAATCTAGAGGTGTAAACTTGAAGATCTAAACACCATATGTGCAAAGCTTAATGATATTTTTGTTAGGGAACAAAAGACATTATTTCACTTAGATATGGTTTGATTGTTCCTATCTCTATTGCAAAACAAATATAAAACCTCATCTTTAGTAAAACCTAGCCAAATGTATTTGTTGTCAAAAGAAAGACATTCAAAAAATAAATCTAGGAGATATTTGTTGATTGGGGAATCAACATGAGGTCCCTTCACCACAAGTTTCAAAAGTTCACAATGACCTAATAAGGTGTTCATGTAGCTAAGGAAGAAGTACAATGCATATCTTTCCCTTTAGTAAGAAATCTCACTTATACTAAAAAACAATATAAATGGATGAAAATAATGAGAAATCTAAGGGGTATAGTAATCATTGGGGTATCAACACAAAGCCCCTTCTTTAAATATTCTAATTTTTCGTAATGATTGAACAAGTGTTTGTGCAACCATAAAGTATTGCAATGATTATACCTTCCCTTCAGTGGCCAATCTCATGTTTACACATAAAAATAATTGTAAACAATAATTTAATAAATAAACAGATCAACTAATGCATCCAAGAAGTCAAGCTACAATATGGTTATGAATCAAATAATTAGTGTACAATATGGTTATGAAATGAAAGAAATCAAATTACAGTCTTGGTTATAAATCAAAGGATTAACATGCAGTTTGGTTATGAAACAAGGATTAATATATGATCTAATTATTAGTAAATATCTAATACACAACTTGTAAAGGAATACAAAATATAACTATAATATAAAGATAAATAATATATGGGAAACATGGGATAAGGTGGTGGGACCGTCTCAAACAACATTAGGTTGCCTAAGAAAGTGACTAAATAAAATGCAACACAAACCACAAGTATTTCTCAGGAAAGAATTAAAAAAAGGATTTGCATTAACTATGTCTTAGAAATACATGAGAAAGTAGAAGCATGCTCATTAATTAGATCAAATTAAATATGGATTCAAAGCTTTAGATGTTAACTACTATGAGGTTGATAAATATTTTCAATCTAAGAAGGGTTTATTTATATGAGTTTTACATCAAATGCAACGAGCAAGTGGATTCATAAAATTACATGTCTCGTGCTTTGGAAGCATTGATCCAAATCATGATAACTATGATGGTTAATCCTAGTGGATTCACATAAAATTTGTAGAATCAAATTTGATTACATAAACTGCAAATCAATAAGAGGCATGAAAAATAATAAGAGTTCTTACACAAGCCCAATTTACCCTATTTTAATCCTCCAAGTTGGGACTTGTGGACCGCAGTGTTGACCAACTAACAACAAATCACACGATTGATTTGGAGTTTATTTTGTGAACATGGTAGCTTCCTAAATGTTAGGATCATGGAACTGAGAAAAGTGGTGGTGTCTAAAGACACCGTTGCTTGGGATCCCAATGGCCACAAGGAAAATTTAGCAGGAGTCTTTCCACCTTTAAATACGCTACATTAAAGATGAATACCATGAGAAAAACCATGGGCCCTCATAAACAAGGAGCTTGAAAACTTTTGGTAACTTGACCGAGTCAAGTTTACTCGAACCACCCTAACAATCTCCCCCTTAAACTTGACTTGGGGAGATTTAAATGTGGTCAAAATCATTAATCAACCATCTCACTTAAGATTTTACATTCCCCCCCTCAAGCTAGGATACCAACAAACCTTCCACCCTGGTGTTAGCACAGTTCTTTGATAAGTCATGAGTCTATTTTAAATTTTTGTTTTTAGAATTAGCCTTTGAAATTTTCAAAAAAAAATTGGTCTTTACCGGAAATTTCAGAAGCACCTGTTTTAGTATTTTTGGACACTCTGTTATATTCCTATTTCTGTCTTTTTTCCTTTTATTCTGATGCTACCAGAAATTCCGGAAGCATACTCTGTTTTTAAAAATAAATGAAAAAGCACATACGCTTTTGTCAAGGCATGTGTTGTAGTGTAAATAAGTTTCAAATATTTTTTTTTTAATATTTCATATCTCATGATAGGTTTCATATGTGCTCATTTTAGTTGAATTCAAGTCATGGTATACGTTAATTCCTATGTGTCAACCTGCAGTAATACACTTAATCGTTAATCCCTTCCTGCTTGTCAACCCTAAGCCAGTTAATCGTATGTCAAAGTACGTTTTTTTTCTGAACGAAGGAGATCGTGGTCATAAAAATTAACAAAATGACTGTTTGGCTGGTCACACAACAGTTCTGCCGGAAATTTTGGCCAATAATCAACAAGACAGCGGAGGTGACTAGCAGTCACAGATCCGCTTGTCTCAAGCCATCTGGAACTTTCCATACGAAGATACGCAACCAACTGAAGGTAATAATGGCTATCACTGCATGGTGCATACCATGGTGAGGAATATTTTCCATAATGAAAGTCGATTTGCATGGGGTGATGAACCATAATTGATGTTTTAAAAAACCACCGAAAAAGCAAGAGCATGATCATTTGAGAGTTAAGTTGTTATCGATCAAATTTCTTAGAGTTGTAGTTTGAGGAGGAGTTTGAATTTCATACAGGATTTCAGAAGGAAACATAAGTAACACCTGTAAGGTGAAACTCTTCCAGCTTTTCCACCTATTAGTTTCAAGAGACATAGTCATTAATTTTTGAAGATGACTAAAACAGGTGGGAAAATAAATCGAATTGAGCAACAGGGTGTAGACCTAGTGGATGCAAATTCGAGGGTAAGAAGCTTGTTTATCTAGGTGTTGTAGGGAAAAACCAACAACCCCCCATTTTTGAATTATTTACTTCAATAATGGGGACCCTTTTTATTAATTTTTGGCTAAGCACTTTTTATGATTTTCATTAAGTTAATTTTCCTAAAATTTTACCATTTTTTCATTTTTGTCAAATTTTTATTTTCATTGTTTCATTGAATCGAATTTTTCACAAGCTTTTCAATGATACTTGTTTTGCTCCATTTGGTCAACCGGTTTGTAAATGGCACTCTTTTGAAGTTTGATCATTTGTGTCGCGTTGGTTTAAAAAATGTATAAAATGCACCAATATTCTGATTTTTGTAGCTAATTTAGTTCAATAATTCATTTAGTGTAAATGTTAAATCTTTTTAGTTAACATTTTCAATTTTTCATTTTTTCCTTAACGGTCTTACAAAATGACCCAGCTAAATTGTACAATAGAAGAAAAAACGTTTTGGGAGCTTGGTAATTTACTCCAACTTGTTATTTTAAAACAAATTTCCAAACCCAAAACTCCAATATTTCTGAATCACAATCTGGGCTGATATCTTATCTTTTGAATAAGTTTTGATCATTTGTGGAAATCCATCCATATTTCTATGATCCAACTGAAGTTCTGCTGGAAGATACATTTCAAGAGAAGGTAATTGTAAATAAGCTAGTCTCTGTAATTATATTAGCAATTTGTGTATATACTAGATTCAAATTTATTTTTATTGATGTATTTGTATTTTTGTTACTAATTTTTGACATGTACATACATGCAGGAATTAAAATGCTTACATGGTTACATTGGAAGTATGTCTATACCTAGTCATGTTTCCTTCATTGAATTAGAAATAGGAATAGATTAATTTTATTTTTTGTTTGCATTTATTTCGTTATTTCAAATTTTCAATAAAGAAAGTAATGAGTCTGATTTATTTCAGGCATCCCATTTCAATTGTGAAAAGCATCTTAGAAAATTTTAGAAGCTCTTGAATAGTCAAATCACACATATTTGTCAAGCCCTCAATTGTCTTGTTTTTTAAAATTCATCACATTGATCATACATAAATAAATTCAAAGGATTCGCTACAACTTGGAATTTTTTTACTCTTAAGTATTTCTGAAAAAGAGCTCGTTCTCACCACTATTTTCGTCCGATATAAATTTGAGGTGATGCAATTTGAAAAAACTCATTACTTAGCATTTTTAGATCAAATAAGTAGATGATGTTGAACATATGCAAATTTTGAAGAACTTGAAGCTTCATGAGGTAAAAGTTACAGTCAATTTCTTCCAGGTATGTGTTTACAAGTTCACCACGATCTATTGTTTGTTTTAATTTTCAACAGTTATTTCTTATTTCTATTTTGTTTTGTTTCCATGTCTTCATTGACTTGATTATGAAGACTCAAGATAAGAAAGCATCCAACTTTTCTCAAATCTGCAACATGTTCACGGAAGTATTTATTATTTCTTATAAAATTTGAAAGTTATCTAATTTTACTTATATTCATTGAAATCTTGATAAGTCTTAATAAATTGTCGGAGGAATCATATCATATCATTATATTTCATAAAATATCTTCATAAGAAAGTTATGATAAAATTACTTTCTGATTAGATATTCTGACTGTAAATTAAATTATTCAAGGGTTATTTATTTAAAATCAAAGTTAAAATAATCACTTTTTGAATTGGATATTTTAAATAAATCATTAGCCCCATATATGGCATGTCATAATATCGCAATTCACATATCGGGGGTTCTCAAATTGACATACTCCAAATATCCCTGATCCCCCGATATGTCCATTCCCTTTGATCTCTAATGAACTTTTCCTTCCGATATCGCATCATCTGTATCACAATATTTGATCGAAGGCAACTCTTACCATTTCCCGATAATAAACCTCTGAAACAAGTCTTACGATATTCCTTCTTTCTCATTTTCGATAAAGTGGCTTATTCAATATTGTAATTTCCACATAACCCCAAACCTGATATGATATTTAAATTCAATTTTAAAATATATCGCGTCCATTGAAAAATAAAAATTTTGATAGCATCATATGTTTAAAAGTTTCGATGTCTCGGATCCGATACGAAATTAAATTCTTATAATAAAACTATCGGGTTCCTTCTTCATCGTACATTGACTTATGAATGTCGTTACATCCCATGCTCAAATCTGTTGATCGCCGATCTTTTATAAAACCAAAGCCGGTCACACCAATGAGCCATGTCATCTATCGCATTTCTGCTATCACTAAGATACTATCAACATTTCATTTCATTCATAAATCTGATCTCCGATATGACTATTCTACGATATCACAATTTCTCCATCGTAGTTTCCCATCACACATGCTCATATCACAACTTTTCCATCGCAACAATTATATCGCATCAAAAAACTCAAATGAAGTTTTGTCTTAAGATATTTCGATGCGATAAACTCTGACATATGCCTCTTCGCCATTGTCTTTTAATTATTATAGAAAGCTTGATCTCATATCGGCAAATGAGGAAGTCACAACTTTTAAATTATGCATGGAAAAGAATCTCATAATGCGAAACATTAGGCAAGGCACTGACCTATATGATGGTTAATTCATATTTTAATTTTCTTTTTATTCTAAATTTATCTCCATACTTATCATATAAACATTCAAATCCCCTTCATATACTGTTACATTATTCGAGATTTTGAATCAATTTCAATATTTTAGGGTTGATATAAATTCAGAATGGAAGAAGAAAAAAGAACATTCATCGTTGCAATTCATAAAGAAGCATATCTTTATCCTCCTCATTTTAATATAAGGTTTCATGCAAAGGGTTAATTTTTTTTTAATATAAGGTTTCAAAACTCCTTATACCTCCCGATTCACTCCGCTCACATCACCCTCACGTCACCTTATCCCTCCACCTCACTATTCCACCTTATCCCTCCATATCTTCCATCCACTGACAAATTGACAAAAGGAGACAACAGAGAATTGGAGAGAGCACATCGGCACAACATTCATTTATTGAAGGAGAGATGTATATTTATACAAGTCAGAAACAGTTATGCATAAACTAAATCTAGAAACTGATTACTAACTGATATTGAACTAATTCTAAACTAACCAAACGATTAATTCTTTAACACTTCCCCTTAATCTTGAGGGTTACATTGTTTTATTCCTAACTTTTGACATTGAAATTCAAAATTAACTTTTCCTAGTGGTTTGGTGAAGATATCCGCTAACTGATCCTTGGAATCACAAAATTTGAGAACAATATCACCATTTTTACAAGTTCACGATTGAAGTGAAACTGAGTGCTGATATGTTTTCTCTTTTGATGAAATACATTGTTCTTCGACAAGGAAATAGCGGAAGTGTTGTCACAAAGGATTGAAATAGGTTCATTTTCTGTATATCCGAAGTCAGAGAGAAGTCCCTTTAACCACATTAATTGACATGATGCTGAATTTGCTGCAATGTACTCAACCTCTATTGAAGATAGCGCAACTATGGGCTGCTTTTTGGATGATCACGAGATCAAATTTCTACCAAATATAAAAGCATAGCCATAAGCGCTTTTCTGATCATCAATACATCCTGCATAATCACTATCTATATAACCAACAAGCTTACTGTATGTAGAGGCTGCATACGATAAACCATATGTAGATGTACCTGCAATATATAGTAACACCCTTTTTCCAGCTTTCCGATGACAGTATTTCAGAGATTCCATATACCTATAAATATAACTAGCTGCAAATGCTATATCATATGCAGTAAACGAGTAAGATGTTGGCAATATGATGCAGAGTGTTGTCCTTGATGGCAACCCACTTAATGAAGATGAAGACATGAGAATGTTGACATGTGTTGTCCTTGATGGCAATCCACCTGATGAAGTTATTCTTGACTTGATGGACTTGGTAAATGATGTAAATCTGATGTGATATGATGTTTGTTGCCAATATGATGCTGGGTGTTGTCCTTGATGACAATCCACTTGATAGAGTGTTGTTCTTGAATGGCAACCCACTTGATGAAATTGTGCTTGATAGAATATGTCATGATGAACTTGTTAAATGATGTAAATCTGATGTATCTACAGTGAGTACAGAAGGTAATGAAGAAAGGATTTCAACATGTGCTAGATCTATGATGAAAAGAGTATGTCTCAAGGCATACGCGGATTTGTCTAGAGGAAATCGCGTATGCACGCGGGAAAGAACGTTCCAAGTCGCATATGGGCAAAAGCGCTCATAAAGTGCAAAACCAGGGGTAACCACCATGGTATTGACCCATTGTATTGGGTAATGATCCGTCTAAATGACCCCGTCCAGGAATACCATCAGAAGTAATGTGGTTTTGGCTCATGGTATTGAAAAAGGGTAAACCTATATAAAGAGAAGAAATTCATTGTGCAAATCATGAGTGTGGGTGCAAGATGTCTGAGCTTGAATGAATACTTCTCTCTGAAGTATATCTGAATGGAAAGGGTTACAGTTGAATGATAGATATGAATGCATGAAGCACCAATGAAGAAAATAATGAAGAAGGGTATCTAGATCTGAAATATATTTGTATTTGCTAGATCTGTTTGTGGAATGATTAGATCTGAGATGAGGCGAACATCTGTCTGAAGTAAAGGGTAAAATTTGTGTGATGTATCTGTTCTGAAGAATTGCAATGACCTAAATGTCTGAAGAACCATACGCTAGTTTTCCGCAGAGGAAGCGCGTATATACGCGGCTTTGTTGAATAGAAAGCGCGTATGCGTAGTGAAATCAACTCTGTAATTTGTGCAGAAGTATACGCGGGTTGATGTGATTGGAAGCGCGTATATATGCGGTATCAGTGAAAGGAAAGCGCGTATGCAAACTAGGATTTGCTGAAGCAAGGGGTATGAAATATAAGTACGTTACCAACGTGTTCTTTGCCTATACGCTATTCTACGATTCGATTTAATACATTTCGATTTGGTTGAATGATAGACAAATATGTGGAGTGGGTCCGGTGCGAAAATATGATGAAACGTATTTTGCAAGTTGTGTCCTAAAGGATGCTTTGGATCCCGTTGTGAAAATTGATGAGCGTGGTCTGTAGAGTCTTGAGGAGTTGTAGACTTGATCGGGGAGTCGTAGCTCCCTTCCGGGTGAAATTTATGGTAAACGAGATCGGGGTCGTAGCTCCCTTCCAGGAGAGGCTGGTAAACGAGTCAGGGGGTTGGAGCTCCCTTCCAGGAGAGGCTGGTAAACGAGCGTAGGTGGGTGCCTGCGTGCTGGTAGGAGTCTGCACCAGCACATATGTTGTAAGATGTTTTCTGCATAATAAAATATTGAAGGCTGAGCAACTGCAGCGGTGGTTTTCTCCCGACTTGGGTTTCCACCTAAAAATCCTGGTGTTCATGTGTGATGCTTTGTGTGATGGATTATTCTGTTCTTACTGCACATGTTTGCTGTTTATAGAACATCTAATGAATGAATGATGGAATGATATAAGTGAAGAACTAATGGCATAATTAGATCTCTGTGTATACGCGAGTTTTATGAAGGATATCCGCGTGTATACGCTAGTTGGCTTCAGCAAAGTAGCGTATGGGTTTTAGAGCATGAAAAAGTAAAAAGTTTTAGTTTTCCTAATCTTGATTCCCTTTACGCGGTATTTTTCCCAACAATTGGTATCGAGCCAGCGGTCCTTATGAAGCTTGATCGCAGAAGGAGATCCGTCGCAATGGGAAGTCAAGAGGAGTAATGTCCAATAAAAACCCTCTATTCAATGGAAGCAATCAATATTACAAGGTACGTACAATTATTACAAAAGCATATCTGCAAAGTCTTGGTGTAGATGTATGGGAAATCGTAGAAGAAGGTTATCAGTATCCGGCTAGTATTCCTACTGATGCAGCAGAAAGGAAGAAATATGAAATCAATGCCAAAGCAGTCAATGTCCTATTAGGAAGCATGTCTGAATCAGAATTCGCTAAAGTGATGCAGCTAAATTCAGCAAAAGAAATATGGGACAAAATCATTCTGAGCTATGAAGGAGATACAAAGGTAAAAAGTGCAAAACTCCAAACTCTTAGAATTGAATATGAAAATTTGAAGATGCATAGGGATGAAAGTGTTGCCAGTTTCTTTCTTCGTCTAGATGATATTGTAAATCGGATGAGAAATTTGGGTGAAACCATAACCGATACTACTCTGGTGGAAAAAGTCTTAAGATCCTTGACTTCAAAATTTGACTCTAAAGTTTCAGCTATTGAAGAAAGGCAAGATCTTCAAACTCTTACTATTGTTCAATTACATGGTATTCTGACTGCTTTTGAAATGAGACAAGGAGGTCCTTCTCAAAACAAAGAAGCTGCTTTTAAGGCATCTGCAAAAGGAAAAGAAAAGGAAGTTGTCAAAGAATCCAGCTATATATCCGAAGAAGAAGAAGCGAATTTTGTGAGAAAACTCCAACTAGGTACTGGAAGATTCAAAGGTAAACTTCCCTTCAAATGTTTTGAGTGTGGAAAAGTTGGTCACTATGCTGCTAAATGTCCTTATAGAGAAAAACATGGTAAAGGGAAACAATTTGAAAAGAGGAAGAGTTATTATGCAAATAAAGACAGTGATGGGTCATCTGATAGTGAGGAAGAACGTGAAGAAGATCTTAGACTTCTCATGGCATTTGAACAAAGAGAAGAAAACGATACTTTTGTGGATGCTCTATAGAACAATGACTTTCTTGAAGTGTACAGTGAAGATGAAGAAGATTCTGACCAAGATCTGAAAGTGCTCATGGCAAAGAAGCAAAAGAAGAAGGCTACTCGAAGAAAGGAGATCTCTCAGAAAACATGTATAGCAGAAATTGACGAAGATGAATCTGATAGTGATTGGGGTCCTTGTAATCTTCTTTGTGCAAGCAATGGTGTAGATAGTGAAAGTAATGTTGTGGACCTAGAAGAAGATCAACAAAGATTATTTAATGAGAAGGAATCTTCCTACAATGAGATGATCTCTAAAATGAATGGACAGATAGAAACAATGAAGGGACAGATAGAAATACATCAAAGACTGCAGGATGAAGTAACCAATCGAAGTGAAAGCCTTGAAGCTGAAATTATCTCCCTCAAAGAAGACCTGGATAAATAAAATAAGAAGAATGCAGAACTTGAAGCAGAAAACATATCTCTGAAAGTAAATCTTGAAGCATCAAGTAAGAAGAATGAGGAACCTCTACAACCATTTGAAAAGGAAGGCCTTGAAGCAGAAATCATCTCTCTCAAAGAAGATTTGGAAAAATCAAATAAGAAGAATGAAGAGCTGCAACAAACATGTGAAGAAAATGAAAATTGGTTGAAAGAAGAGATTCTAAATCTAAAGGATCAAGTAGAAGATGGAAGAAGGAAAGAAGAAAGCATGACAAAGCAATGTCAAGCCTTGGAGGTTGAGGTAAACATTCTCAAAGGTAAATTAGAAGAAAAGGTTAAACTTTTGAGGTTTCAAGATAGTACTAATATTTTGGACAATACTCTGAGTAATCAAAGGTCTCCTGCTATCAAACTTGGTCTTGGTTTCCATGAAACTGTTAAAGGAGAATCTAGCTCACAAGGAAGTGCTAAAAATTCAGAGGATTTCAATGCAAAACCTGAAGTGTTGAAAGAGACAAAAGGTCAACCAACAATGATGAAATCTCAAAGGAAATCAGTCAATAATGTTGAATGCTTTAAATGTCATAATTATGGGCATGTTGCAGCAAATTGCAGGAGCAGATCATTTCAGCCACAAACTAACAGATCCTACATAGAAAGGTACTCTGGTTTCATCAAAGGATATTGTTTTTCATGTAACAAGTATGGACATAAAGCAGCTGATTGTAAAAGGAGGAAGATTAGAAATACTCATTATGATTCTTATGCTTATTTCTCTGGACACATGAGATGTTATTCGTGTAACAAGTATGGACATGTAGAAAAGGAATGCAGGTTGAACAGATATGAGAAATTGGATAACTTCCAACACACAAATAGAAAGTTCAAACAAATCTGGAAAAAGATGGAGGACCGATCAGAAACGTAGGGAATATTGACCCTACTGCAGTCATCCGCTTCTGAAGCTTACTTCTCTTATTTACTGCAGGAATGATGTGGGATACATTATGAGATTTAGTAATGTATCGTCACTGGGGGAGCAATTTGATTATTCTGGTTATATGTATTTCTGACAGAGCATCTGATATGAAGAAGACAGGTACATGAAGGACAAGTTCAGGGGGAGATGAAGGAATGTGAAGTTTTCAATGTTTCACTTTCCATACGCGAGTTAGGTGAACAAAAGTCGCGTATACATGCGAGTTCCAACAGACACAGTAGCGTATGATTTTATGATAAGAGAATTGAGATGACAGCTGAAGATCAGGAGCAGAGGTTCAGGGGGAGCATCAGTCTGACTGTTAATAACTGTATTATTGACTCTGTATCAGCTTACTTTCCCAGTTCTAAATAATGATGATATGATACTTGGTTTCTTATGTTAAAGATTATGGATGAGTCTTGTTTGCTTTTTGATGAAGAGTATTCGTTGCTGAGATGAAATATAAGGACAGATCATACAGATATTGTTGCTGATGACTTGCTGATGAAGGTGTTCAGGTTGCACAAGTTAAGGAGGAGCACTAATTCAGGGGGAGCAGCAGGTTGAATACTAATGATTGCATTGTTGGCACTATGACTGCTTATTCTTTTGTTATTGTGATACTCATGCTCAAATGATGATGACTCGGTATATGGTTTATTATGATGAGATTTTGAACCCTGTTTACTGAAAAATATCTTTTGTGCTCACACATGGATGAGTTGGAAGTTGTTTGATTCAGAAATAAGAATAGATCATGCAGAGTTTGTTACTATGGTTGAGATCTTTTCCTACATAGGTTACTTCATGTTAAATCTTAAAGATCATGGTGATATTGGACCACATGGATGATTGTTTGACACTTATTTAAAGACGTTGTTCTGATGCTGCAAAGAATATGAAGGCTTGGTTTCTAATGTGCTTATGCTACAACCGTTGGATGAAGCTTGAAGACACAACTACATTGTTTTATCTGTCTGTATTCTAGGGAAGCATTCAAACATCTCAGAAAGAAGCTGAACACTATCTTTTCCTCACAGAGGATCATATCTGGTTAAAATATAGAAGATGGTATTGGATACGCAGATTTCCTGAAACACAGTCGCGTATATATGCGAGTTCATGCACATAAAACCGCGTATGTCTGATTGTTGACAAATTTCTGTTTGGGGTCAGCTTTCTTCAGCACAGCTGCAGTGCTGTTTGGTATCTCTGGTGGTGTTCTAGTTCTCATAATTCTATTTCTAAAGATGCTTTGATGATTTGTTGGTGAAAGTGTTCAGGATGCACAAACTAAGGGGGAGCCTTAGTCATATGGAGAGGATGCTTGGATGCACAGACTCAGGGGGAGCATTAGCTTTGCTGAGTATAATGCACTGTTGGCATTATGATGGTTCTGAAATATGTTCTCTTTCTTGAGGAATTTAAAATTAATTGATCATAAATAAATTATATTTTAAATTTGATTTTCTGAGTCTTGTTGAGACCCATGATGTAAAATTATAATATTTAGTCATGCTCAAACACATAAATTTTAAATACTTGGTTAGGTATTTGGTCATTGCTATTATGGTTAGGTATAAGTCTCTTATGTAAATCCACTTAGTTGGATATTTGATGTAAGTATGAGTCATTGGTGATAGAAACTTCATAGAGTCATGTACTTCATTGAAAATATGTTTGAAGATTCAGCATGAACTCAGGGGGAGCTTGGTCACTTCAGTATACATCAGATCTGCAGAACGCTTCTTCTACATGAGAAGAAAATGGGGAGAGTGTGTTGGTTTTGATCCGCCCTTTGCCCTTGATGTCAAAGGGGGAGAGTGACATGGTGTTTGAAATGGAGAGCAAGAATGGTGTCAAAGAATGGGGAGAGTGACATGGTGTCATTGTATTCTTAATGTACCTATCTGTTGTGGTGATCAAACACCATCGTGGTTACCATCAAGTCCAAAGGGGGAGATTGTTGGCAATATGATGCAGAGTGTTGTCCTTGATGGCAACCCACTGAATGAAGATGAAGACATGAGATTGTTGACATATGTTGTCCTTGATGGCAATCCACCTGATGAAGTTATTCTTGACTTGATGGACTTGGTAAATGATGTAAATCTGATGTGATATGATGTTTGTTGCCAATATGATGCTGGGTGTTGTCCTTGATGACAATCCACTTGATAGAGTGTTGTTCTTGAATGGCAACCCACTTGATGAAATTGTGCTTGATAGAATATGTCATGATGAACTTGTTAAATGATGTAAATCTGATGTATCTACAGTGAGTACAGAAGGTAATGAAGAAAGGATTTCAACATGTGCTAGATCTATGATGAAAAGAGTATGTCTCAGAAACATCTGTGATTTGTCTAAGAAATCGCGTATGCCTTGGGACAGAAACGTTCCAAGTCGCCGTATGGGCAAAGCTCTTAAAGTGCAAAACCGGGGCCACCGGTAACCACCATGGTATTGACCCATTGTATTGATGACGGTCGTCTAAAATGACCCGAATCCGGAAATGCAGCCGATAATGTGGTTTTGGCTCATGGTATTGAAAAAGGTAAACCTATATAAAAGAGAAGAAATTCATTGTGCAAATCATGAGTGGGTCTGGGAGTAAATGCAAAGCTGAATGAATACTTCTCTCGAAGTATATCTGAATGGAAAGGGTTATAGTTGAATGATCTGAATGCATGATGCACCAATGAAGAAAATGATGAAGAAGGGTATCTAGATTTGAAATGCATGTGTACTTGTTAGATCTGTTTATGGATTGATTAGATCTAAGATGAGGCGAACATCTGTCTGAAGTAAAGGGTAAAATCTGTGTGATGTATATGTTCTGAAGAATTGCATTGATCTAAATGTTTGAAGAACCATACGCTAGTTTGACGCAGAGGAAGCACGTATATACGCGACTTCGCTGAAGAGAAAGCGCGTATGCACAGTGAAATTAGCTCTGTAATATGTACAGAAGTATACGTGGGTTGATGTGATTGGAAGCGCGTATATATCAGGTATAAGTATGAAAATAGTATGCAAACTGAATGGAACTGAAGCAAGAAGGGTATGAGAATGTCGATGCATTCACCAACGTATTGTACTTCATCTGTATTCTACAGTTCTGAGTTGTCTGCATCTGTTTGGTTGAATGATTGAGCTTAAATGTGTGGAGTGGGTCCAGTCTGAAAATATGATGAAACGAGGCCTGCAAGTTGTGCTCTATTGAAGTTGGTTGGATCCAGTGTGAAAATTGATGAAACGTGGTCCATAGAGGTGCTGAGGGTTGTAGCCTTCAGTCAGGGGGTCGTAGCTCCCTTCCGGTGAAATTTGTGCTTGAATCAGAGGTGTAGCTCCTTCCCGAGGAGAAATTTGAGTAGGCAGTCGGGGGTTGGAGCTCCTTCAGGAGAAATTTGGTAAATGGCTGCTGGTGGAATTTTGTGTGCTAGTAAGTGCGTGCCTGACATATGTTATAGTCAATTTCTATAATAAAATATTGAAGGCTGAGCAACTGCAGCGGTGGTTTTCTCCCAACTTGGGTTTCCACCTAAAAATCCTGGTGTTCATGTGGGATGCTTATGTGTGATGGTTTATTCTGTTCTTACTGCACATGTTTACTGTTTATAGAACATCTAATGAATGAATGATGGAATGATATAAGTGAAGAATTAATGGCATAATTAGATCTCTGTGTATACGCGAGTTTTATGAAGGATATCCGCGTGTATACGCTAGTTGGCTTCAACAAAGTAGCGTATGGGTTTTAGAGCATGAAAAAGTAAAAGTTTTAGTTTGCTCCAAATACTGATTCACCCCCACTCTCTCCTAATTATTTTCCAACATAAGATACATAATACTACCAACAAGTTGCTTATACAAATTTGCATTAACAATAGTACCCACATCATCTTTAATTAACTTTTTACCGACTTCAATAAGAGTATCCACCGGTTTACACCTGTCCACCTTAAAAAATTTCAAAATGTCATTAGCATACTTCTGTTGACTCATAAACATACCATCGTGTGTTTGTTTCACTTTGATGCCTAAGAAGTATCTCATTAATCCAAGATCTATCATTTCAAATTCATTTTTCATTGCAGCTTTAAATTCATCTAACTGCATGTTACTTGTATAAATTATGTCATCAACATAAAGACATAGTATCAAAATATTACCTTCATGATCATTCTTGATATACAAAGTGGGCTCATGGTCGCTCCTTCTGAAACCATTATTCAGCGAGTAATGGTCTATTCGGATATACCAAGCTCTTGGAGCTTGCTTCAAGCCATACAATGCTTTCTTCAACTTGTACAATTTATGTTCTTGATTTTTATTTCAAAATGAGGTGGCTAATCAACATACACTTCTTTGTTCAAAATACCATTAAAAAAAATGGACTTTACATCCATTTGGTAAATCGGCCATTTGTTTTGTGCCACAATAGCTAATACAAATCGAACTATATCAATTCTTGCTACATGTGCAATTGTTTCACCATAATCTATGCCAGGTTGCTGTGAAAAACCTTTGGCAACTAATCTTGCTTTGTGCTTATCAACTTCACCTCTCTCATTTAACTTTGTTTTAAAAACCCATTTTACACCTATAGAATTTTTATCATCGGGTATATTAACCAAATTCCAAGTTTGATTTCTTTCAATAACATCGATTTCATTATTCATTGCATCTACCCATTCTTTGTCCTTTATAGCCTCTTCAAAACAAGTAGGTTGAAATGAAAGAAATGAAAAATTTACAATATCATCAACATCATCTTGTGCATAAATATCACTTAATTTTCTCATTTTAGGAATATTAGAATCAGACTCAAAAGATGATGAACTGCTACTTCTTGATGAACTACTGCTAGTTTTGTTTTGAACCTGTAATCTTGGAGTGCTTGTTGTAGGTGCTTGATGTTCGTCTAATAGAATAAAAGGATTAGGACAAGTATTGTTCTCAATTTCATTCCAAGACTTGTCTTCCAGAAATTTCACATCTCAACTTACGAAAAACTTCTTAGTTATAGGATTAAACAATCTGTATGCCTTAGATTGATCAATATATCCTATAAAAATATACTTTTCACTCCTATCATCAAGCTTCTTTCTTAATTTTTTTGGAACATGAGTGAAAGCAATACAACCAAATACTCGAAAGTGTGAAACAATTACCTTTTTTCCACTCCATGCTTCTTCAGGTACGAAACTTTGAACACTAGAAGTGGGCGATCTATTCAAAATATATACCAAACATGCAACTGCTTCAGCCCATAAATCTTTAGATAAATTTCGTGTTTTAAGCAAACTTCAAGCCATATTCATAATTGTCCGATTCTTTCTTTCCATGACTCCATTATGTTGTGGAGTATAACTGGTTGTCGTTTGTTTTTTAATACCATGTTGTTTGCAAAAATCAATGAATTCGTTAGATTCATACTCACTCTGTTTTTCAGCCTCAGATTTGAACTCCTTAAACTTGGAAAAAGTTTCAGATTTGTATTTGATGAAATACACCCAAATTTTCCTGCTAAAATCATCAATGAAAGTAAGAAAATAGAGACAGCCGGCAACTTATTTTTCTTTCATTGGACCGCACAAATCTGTATGCACTAACTCTAGTTGTTCTTTGGCTCTATTATAGGCTGATGCAAAACTATCTCGCTTATGTTTACTCATTATACAACTTTTACAAGAAGAGATATGAGCAGACAAAGTAGGCAAACCTTTCACCATAGTCTGTTTTTGCGACAAACACATACTTTTGATAGATAAATGACCATATCGCAAATGCCACAGGTCAGAGTCAGTTGGCGTTGAAACATTATATGCAAACAACTTCTCACTTTTCAATTGTAATTGATACAACCTGTTCTTTATCATTTGAATCTTTGCAACAAGAGACTTATGTTTATCAGCAATCGTGCAAGTAGTGTTGTGAAAGCTAACATCATAACCATGTGCATATAACTGACCAACACTCAACAAATTATGCTTGAAATTGGGTACATAATAAACATCATAGATATTCTTCACGACATTTTGTTTGGTTAAGACAAGTACAACACCTTTCCGTGAAGCTTTAACCTTGCGATCATCACCCAAACCAATAGAGGAACTGAAATATGTATCAAGATGTGAAAACAAATCGTTATGACTAGTCATATGATTACTACATTCGTTGTCTACCAACCAAACATCTTGATTAGGTACTTGCATATTTAATTGGCATGCCAAAAATAAAGCATCTAATGTTTCACATTCAGTGTTTGTGACATTGGCTTTATTTTTACTTAAAACATACTGTAATTTTCGACATTCAGACTTGTAATGGCCATATTTTTTGCAGTAGTGACATTGAATTTTTTATTTATCTATCCACCTACGACCATGATCAGATTGAGACTGCTCTGAATGTGTTTGAGTTACCCGTGATCTATCATCAGACTGAGACTGGTCTCTACCTTTTCCTCTCCTGCCACGAAAACCTCTGCCTCTACCTCTATCCATAGAAGCTTTATATTTGAAAGCATGCTCTAATTGACTGACATATAAATTAATTCTTGCTTCATGATCCAACAAAGAACCAGTTAATTCTTCCACAGATAATTTTGTTAACTCTCTTGATTCAAAAATAGTAACAATCATGTCAATTTTTTTAGGCAAACATCTAAGAACTTTTTCAACAATTCTTTGGTCTTATATTTCTTCACCATTCATTCGAAGCTAATTAACAACACCCATAACTTTAGTCATAAACTGATCAACGATTTTTGATTCAATCAGTTTAAGTGTTTCAAATTGTGTTATGAGAGTCTGTAATATTACCATTTTTACTTTATCATTTCCTTGATAAGCAACCCTAAGTATATCCCAAATTGATTTAGTAGTTTTAGCAGTAGTGATCTTAGGAAAAATAGAGTCGTCTAAGGAATTTAAAATGCATGACTTCACTCTACCTTCTTTCTGTTTAAGTTCATCAAATTGTTTTCGTTGATCATCAATACATCCTGCATAATCACTATCTATATAACCAACAAGCTTACTATCTGTAGAGGCTGCATACAATAAACCATATGTAGATGTACTTGCAATAGATCTCGAAAATAAATTTAAATTCTTGATAACAATTCATTCATTGAAGTACTAATATTTATATGCAACTTGAAAAACAAATTAGGATAGTTAGTTTTCCATTATCGTGTTTTTGAATTTCCCAAGGCACACAAGAAGGACCAAAGGTTATGAATGGAATGAGTTTAAAATATGAAATGCCTCTAAACTCTGCCTTTTTTTATGACTTCAACGTTCCTCTAATGTATAAAAAATTTCAAGGCTACAATAAAAGATAATGAAAAAAAAACATTTTCAACTTAATGCAGAATGAACTTGCGTCAACGAACAGGTCAGCAAGACAAGTTTCTCCCAAGCTATGGTGGTAGAGCTGCTAAACCAACAGTAACAACGGACAGGAACTGAATGCCAGTCAAACGCAGCAGCAAAGAAATAATTGACTGGCGGATAGGCTCTACTGGTGGAAGCACAACATTGGTAGGCAATAAACCACTATTCAAGCCACTTCTCCCTCGGCGACGTGAGAGACAGTGCATCTGGCTTCACACCACCAGTGCAAACAAACAAGAGTAGGATCAACCTTGCTCTGATACCATGAAAATTTGACAAAAGGAGACAACAGAGAATTGCAGAGAGCACAGCGGCACTCCATTCATTTATTAAAGGAGAGATGTGTATTTATACAAGTCAGAAACAGTTATGCGGAAACTAAATCTGGAAACTGATTACTAACTAATCTTGAAATAATTCTAAACTAACCGAACGATTAATTCTTTAACATCCACCTCACTCCTTATAACTCCTCACTCATCACCCTCCTCACCGTCACGTGGTTTATGTTGTGTAATATATGTTTTAAGATTAAATGTTTTAAAAATATATATTATATTATATAATATTATAATTAATATTATATTTTAATTATAATATTTTTATTATAATTCTAATATAATTTTAATTATAATATTAATATAATATTTTAATAATTTTAATTAATCACTAAATCAATTTTTAATTAGTTTAGTTGTATTTACAATTAATTTATTAATTAAGATTAACAATGTAATTAATTAAGTACTAATTAATAGATAATTATAACTTAATTAAGAATTAGATTGTAGCTAAATTAGATTAATAATATAATTGTAATTAATTAATATTAATAAATAAATATTATAATCTAAACTATAATTAGAATTTAATTTAAAATTGCTGAAGTTTATCCCAAGAAACAAAAATTCCAGAATTCTGTCCATTTTTATATACCAACTTTGGAAGCTCATAGATTGAATTTTACTTGGTCAAATGAGGCTCGGGATGGCTCATTGGATAGATAAAATCATGGAGATTATTCCTGGAGTGGTTTCATTTCCATATTTGATCATTTACTGGGTCTAAAATGTAGCATAAGATCAAGCTTCGAATTTTTTTAGCAAAACTAATTTCTGAGTTTAATTTTCTACATTTTCATTTCCCCACAAATTCTTCTAAGTATAGATCCATTCGTCTATGTTCTCCTTTGATGCAGGGATTCTGGGTTAAATCAGAATCCTAGCATATAAAAAACACACTCCTTCACTCAACATGAAAACTCTCAATAATTCTTCATTAAAATCATAAAAATATTCAGCTCAAAAATGCACATGAAGGAAAGAGAGCCACATAAAAAATACTGATAATAAAACATAAAACTCTTTGGCCAAATATTACATTGGGCGGACTCTTAGCTCTCAGCCCATCAAACCATCTCTCACTCTCACTGTACTTCTCACTGCTCTCAACTGTTTCTCATCCTCACAAAACCCTCCTATATATACATAAATAATGAATTTATTTCCCTCCATAAGTTCCTCCACACAAATCTCAAATTAAATCTAATTTAAATTTATTCTAGTTTTGGACTCAGAAAAGTCCCGTAAATGGAATTCCTACTCCCTATATTATCTACCTAATTCCACTCCACTCATATCCTTTAATTATTAAAGAATATTTACAAAAAATCCTCACATTTATAATTTTCTCTTAATTTATTAAAAATAATCGATTTAATTAATGAAATAATTAAAATATCTCACCCCCCTTATTACATAATTGAATATTGAAAATATGCTTTGGATGCTCCTGCATCAGACTCCCCATGTAGAGAAGTTTCCATAGACTTCTGTCTATGAGGTTCGTCGCTTTTCTGTAACAATGCGACAACCACAAGTCCTGATGACTTGCTCCCTCCAGGATTCCATACTTTGTTTTGTCGCTAGTCCTTCGAAGTATAAACTTGATTTGATAACTCATCATCTATTCTGTCGATCGGATTCCATTGGATTCTCCAACACTTTCTTTTGTCAATTCTTCGGAGTAATACTTCTTTGTCGAACTCTTTCGTCTCCAACTGCTCTGAATACTCAACTTCCTGCAATAGAAAATAATCAAGAACTCCTTCTTGATTACAACTATAGTCTTGGATTGCTTTTATAGCAACAACCCTCTCGTCTGGTACTGTACCTTCATTCACCAACTAACTGTTAGTTTTAAAAAGGTGAGACCTATCGGTCTCTTTTGATGCTTTAGGCATCAATCTCTCATCATCGACTTTTTGGACTTCAATAGATTCTATTCCAAACTGCTGGTTGCTTCCATATTCATCCTGTTGATTCACTGTTTCCTTTATGTCCCTACAAACATAACTCCCTCACTGCTACTGATCTTCCATCTCAATGCCAAATAACTTCTGCTCGATTTCTCTGATTTCGACATCATATCTGTTAACGTCATTTTCTATACCTACAATTACATCATTATTTGAAAATTTATAACATTCATTCAACTCCATAAATGTTAAAAATATTTCATCTCTATCATGCATAGTAACTGTAATTTCTTCTAGATCATGTTCTGCAAGTTTTTCTTCGCCATCTGGTTCCTTCAGCCACCGTTCCAAAAACTCGATTTCCATATGAAGTCTTTCCAGCACTTCATCACTACCTTCACTCTTCCTCTGGTAATCTTCCTGAGTTGTCCTGGTTTCAGCACCATTACATTGTAAAATTTCATCAGAAATTTCATTAAACAAATACATTTGTTTACCTCCTTGGAATTTTTCTTCGACATTTCCATTTTGTTGCTGCTCCATAACAGCTTTGACTTGTTGTCTTACCCCAAACAAGAATTCATCTATGATTTATTCCTGTTGTAACAAATCAATACCTTCCTTCTCTGAAAGGAATTCTCTACCAGACTTTACCTCAAGAGTTTCATTCTCCTTTGTGATAGTTCCATCAGACTGCTCACCATCTTTCGCACATCCTGCAAACATACATAAACTGTGAGAAAAAATTTAAGGCTTCATGGCCTCATCTGTTTCTCTCGCCAACACATCTTCAGATGCTTCTACTATCCCAATAGTTCATGAGATCTTCCTCACTGATCTCTTCACCCAGAATTTCACCCTGTTCTGGGCCACAAATGGAAACATCCATTTTTAACTCAGCCTGTCTGAGTTCTTCACAACTCAACATCTGTTCGAGCTTCCTTAGCTCTTCTACCAACTGTATGTTTACCTCTTTTCCATTTTTGAGTGTAGCTTCTGTCACTTTACCTTCTTTCTCATGGTCCAACCATGTGTCTGGCCTTTCACATTTTCCTGCAACAACTCCACTAACAATTTAATGTGAATTTTATCTCAGCCTTCTCCCGCTCGTACTCTTCATCCGTCAACTGTTCACATATGCCACTTACCTTGGCATTTTCATTCTTCTTCCCTCTATTGTGGTCTTCATCAGATCTTAGAAAATGACTATCAGCAGTCATCTCCTCCTCCTTTGTGAAATTCATCTGTTCACGTTTGGATTTCATTTAATCCACTTCTCAGCAATCATTCACACTTGACATTCATCAAAAAATGCAAGTTCTCTTCCTGCGCTTGGCTTCTCTTGGTTCTTTTCCTTGGAACCCATCTTTGGCAACTCTCTTGCTTCACTTTGCTGCAAACAACACTTTAGCAATGCATGTGTTACAATGACCAATTCTTTGGGTGTCGGGCTCTGCCGATCATGCACCACATTACATACAGACTCTTGACTTAGCTTATGACTCTTTGACTTCAAAATTACACTAATTTTTCATCTTGGATGAGAATACTTAATCTTAAATCAAAATATCCAACTTTAATTTGACTCTAAAATCTTTTTTCACTTCAAGACTCGACCCAATAATTATGGCAATGGATGTTTTGGCTTAATTCAAGTTATACAATCCTCGAACAAACATACACCCCTAATACATTTTTAGGATGTAAAATCTTCACTCTCTTTCATACTTCATTCTTATGAAAAATCATCAGTTGCCCTTATCATTTCACATGATACTGAAGTCTTTAGTCGAAATGCAATTTAGGTTTTTCAAGATTTATTTTAAGGTGAAAATAAATAAACCATTCACTTTTCAATGTTCAAAAATACCTTTCTGAAGTATCATACCTCATGCTCCTGTTAAGGTTATTAATAAACCTTTCTCTCTATAGTCTTAACCCTTTGATTTCCACTCTTCTGTGTTGTCTTTGTCACTATAAACAGTCGCATGCCCATAAGCTTGTCATCTTAATGCAAACATTTCCCTGCACTTATATACACCATGCAATATCAATTCACATCTCTTTACCTGTGTGCAGAGAACAAGCAACCTCTTCGATGTACAACCCATACATCGTGTTCATCCTGAATATCACCTCCTTAAATGTCGTCACATGATGGTAAAAACAAAGGTTTACAACATCAAGAAATTATATTTTCAATCACCAATCAAAAGAATTCTTATTTTCCCAACTACAGGCTTTGGTCTAAAATGACTTAACCAAAACTGTGAAGAATCCACATTATGCATAATAAATCATCACACTATGCATAATAAACCTCCTCATATAAACATGCATGTTTTCCTTCATATCACCAAGGATTAACACATTTTCCCATTCATTTATACCTCCACATTTGCAAGATTTCCAAACTTTCATAACATCTACAAAAGATCATCTTCTCAAGTATGGCAAGGAAATTTAATCATCCAGATTTTAAAATACCTCTACTCAATGAATATTGATTCATTCAATGAGCACTTACCTTAAATCTTCTTATGGTTGAAATGATCCAACCCTTCTCTCGCTTATTCTTTTAGGAATATATTCAAGCCTCTACAGACTTACTTTGAACGCGCAGGGTCCATTTTCTCCCCAACAAATAAATCTCTTCCAAGCAATCTTCTAACATAAATCTTTCCCAGAAAACAAATGTTAGAAACCTTCAAAGTACGCACAATCTCCCCTCTTAGCTTAAGCCAAATTTCCTCATCTCAATCTCTTGAGTTTTTCTTCAATTTTGAAAAAAATATTCTCAAAAAAGCAATTGAAGTTGACCTTAACATAATGTACTAGACTCCTTTTACTTCATGATATACAACCTTGACTTCAACTTTGACACTAGTACATTAATTATCCCACTTCTTATACCATACAATCCACTTCTTATAAAAAAAACCACAAAATAATATAAACTCCTTTTCACACTTTATAAATCCTTCTTCTCACAACTCTCCTACTTAAAAATATAAAATTAAATTATGAAATTATGCATTCTCAAAACCCACACATGGTTTTATGAAACCATATATTACCCACTCAAAACTGTGTGCAACAACTCACCATTTTTCCCCACCATGCGTTACAATATCAATTTACTTTCACCTTTACCTCTATTATTTATTTTCACCTCATTCAATAGTCACTTATGAGTTTAACCATACAAATTTTATGTGAAAGTAAATTTATGGCTTCTTGTGAGTTTAAATTAATTGCTTCTTGTAAAATGAATTTGAATAAGAAACTCACATAAAATATATTCCAGGAAACTGACCATACCTCCAACGCAATTTAATCCCTTTTACCAAAATACCATTTCACCCAAACTTTTCAATCTCTTCGCTTATTTCCATGACCACTTACTCTTTGGCTGATGCAATTCTTCGTGAAATTAATCCAGAAATCAATCTTCCATGCTTTAAATAACTAGAGATTTACCTCTGATTCGATTCCTTCTTCTCTTGAAAATATAATGATTTTATAATCCAAATTTCACCAAAAAAACCATCACACTATTACCATAAAACTCATGCACCGCTCTCATTTACTTATGAAGTTAAATTCACATATGTATATGATTATTTTACCAAAAAAATTGATATGCACCTTGCCAGGGTTGTCACATTTAATTGACACTAGCTGCCTGAGGATGGAAAATACGCATGGTCTTCACGTTTCAGTTCTCCCTTGCTTCTTTAGTTGCAGCTCGATTCCCATGTCCACTAATTATGTAAAATAGTAATTCAAATTGTAGTGCTGTTTAATTTCATAAACTTCATTCCATGTGGTTTGATGGTAAGCATTTGTATTTATATGCAACAATGGAATTAATACTCATTACGTTAGGTATAAAATCTGCCTTATGCTTGAATTGATTAGCCACATCGACCATCACGACAAACTAATTTCAGTGAAAAAAACCCAATTTCAAGGTTGTTTTTAATTTACATTGAACTCCTGGCATCGAATACAGACTTTGAAGCCATTATCTTTACATAACATACCAATCCCACAACTTATGACCAATCCATCAAACGCAGACTTAAAATATATATTACCTGCGATTTTACCTTTAGCTGTAGCTTTCTCATGCTAATGGGGTCTCGCCTTCCTTTATCAACGCTGTCTCTTGGCATTAGTATTACTCCACCGCTTCGAATACTACTTATCATGTCAATTTACCATTCTCACTTTAATGTCGTCCTTCCTTCAAATCACAGTACGATTTTCTGGTACATTTCCCAACTCGACTTCACAAATGATGCAAACTCCAAGTTCTTCCTGCAATTTTCATGTTAATATACTTACAGATTCAAAACAGAGATCTTTCTGCTCTAATACCAAATGATGCAAGGATTCTGGGTTAAATCAGAATCCTAGCATATAAAAAACACATTCCTTCACTCAACATGAAAACTCTCAATAATTCTTCATTAAAATCATAAAAATATTCAGCTCAAAAATGCACATGAAGGAAAGAGAGCCACATAAAAAATACTAATAATAAAACATAAAACTCTTTGGCCAAATATTACATTGGGCGGCCTCTTGGCTCTCGGCCCATCAAACCATCTCTCACTCTCACTGTACTTCTCACTGCTCTCAACTGTCTATCATCCTCACAAAACCCTCCTATATATACATAAATAATGAATTTATTTCCCTCCATAAATTCCTCTACACAAATCTCAACTTAAATCTAATTTAAATTTATTCTAGTTTTGGACTCAACAAAGTCCTGTAAATGGAATTCCTACTCCCTATATTATCTACCTAATTCCACTCCACTCATATCCTTTAATTATTAGATAATATTTACAAAAAATCCTCACATTTTTAATTTTCTCTTAATTTATTAAAAATAAGCAATTTAATTAATAAAATAATTAAAATATCTCACCCCCCTTATTACATAATTGAATAATGAAAACTTGCTTTAGATGCTCCTGCATCATCCTTGGCCAATTAGATCATCACAGGCATCAATATAAATCTTATATTTCCTTTTTTATTATTTATTTAATTAAGTTTTGATTGGATTTATTTTAATTCCAAATTTGGCATTTTGATTTTATTTTTAAATTTTAATTTTGTTTTGACCTATTTTGCAGGAAAACAATTGAAGAGATGAGGAAAAGAAGATCTCAATCAATGAAAATGCTCTAGCAATTGAAGAATATGATTTTGAGCCAATAGAAATTTATTGAGCAAAACCACTCTTAAAAAAAAATTCTATTGAAGAATTTTTTTGTAAATATTATAAATAACATATTGTAGAATGTAATAGAGGTTTCTCTTCTCTACAATTCAGGAATTCTTGAAGACACTATTGTATAGAGGATTTAGATTTGTAGAGTAGATGAGAGAAAACTCAGATCTAGGGATTATTGGGGATTTTTCCTTTGTTTTCTGAATCATGTATGAGAGGACGAAGTTTTTACTATTACAGCTTTAGTTTTAAAAGCAAAAGTTCAAGCATTGCAAAGGACTGTTGGAGACCATAGCCAGAGAAATGGATTCAATAAATTGGTATTTTTAATACTATTTTTTAAATACTAGTTTCATTTTATGATAGCAGGAATGTGTAATTTTATTCATATTTGTGCACTATTGTCGATATGAGTAATGTGTCTCAATTATATGTTATTATTTATCTCTTCTCTTATGGGTTGAATTCCGATTTCTAAGTAATTATTTACTCGGAACCCTGTCTTTTAATATTGATTTAACAAAGAGTGATATATTGTAAACTATTTCCTCATATTATTGTTTAATTATTCGAATTGTTGATTTAACAATCAATATTATTTTTGTGAACTACTTCCTAAATGGTGTTGGTTGATTATCTTAGTTAATAAGTCTTTGAATAGCATGTGTTTCAGTATTCATAATGTCAGATAATTGAACTAATTCATCAACTTCATATTGATTATAAGCCAACCATAATTAAATCTCAATCATTTAAAATATCTTGGTCTCGATTGGGTTGGATCTATATCTGCCTAATTGAGATAAGATTAGAATAATTTTCTTTTCTTGCATTTTAGAATATTTTTTTCATCTAAAATTCCTCTTCCCAAAGAGGCAAAACTTTAGTTGTGGCTTGGTTGAGACCCAAATTAGCTTAAGGATCACTTTGTTGCCTGATCAACAAGAAAGACGATCTGATGTCTCTTCTCCAGTAGTAGACAAAAGTTATATTTTAAGCCATTGGAGATTGAGAAAAGGTATATGGACCTAGTTAAACTAGTTGGAACCACCATTTCAAATGGAAAAGAACTGCTTTAAGGTTCGGACCGGGGGGTCATCCCCCATGTTGTTGCAGCGAATTTAGAGGATTCAACATTTTGGCACTAGAAGGAAAGCCCGAAACTTTGTTTTTTATTGAAGTATTTGTATTCTAACATTTTATTTTTATTACAATGGCTCCTCTAAAACTTCTAATTTGGTGTTGTATTTCTGGACGTGCATCTTCCAATACTCCACCAGAAATAATAAGACTCTTGTCTTAGGTAAAGTTTAATGGTAAGAGGAATACTTATACATTTAATCATGCTTTACAATTCATTCAAAAAATTTCAAATTCTACTTTTTATGATATTGATGAAGATATTTTATGCAGGATTTTTGCTCTTACATTCTTGGCAAAAGCCAAAAGTTGGTGTCAATCACTTAAAGTTACCTCAAGTCCCAGTTGGGATCAATTTATTATAATCTTTCTTTGTAAATTTGATGGCTATGACTAAGAACAAATATGTGACGAAATTGAAGATCTACGAAGGTTTGAAAATGAATATTTAATTGATTTTACCATTAGATTTCATTTAAATTGTTTAAAATTTAAAATTTAAGATAAACCTTTGAAAAATGAATTATTAGATTGGTTTGAACATATTTGCTCTCTTCCTCCCATTCATAATCCATGTGAAATTATTTCAAACTTTGCTCAATCTCCTTCCAGTTTCATTAACACTATTGAAAATTCCAATATGGAGGTGCAAACAAATGATGATGAAGTGGCTTCTATTATGTATGATAAATTCCTTCATTTAGTACACACTTCCTACAATATTGATAATGATCAAGGTGAACCTTCATATGTTAATGAACCAATACCACAAAGCTTGGAAAGTTTCACTATTCAAATGCAAGAAGATATTAGCAGAAATATTGAAGAAGATACCGCTTTGAAAGATGAAAATCAGTGTGAGTTAGAATCAGAAAATCAGAGCATAATCCGGCAAGTACGAGCAACAATTAAAATTTCCCATAATACGCAATCTACAGTACAAATTTCTGAATTATTTTATGATGAACAAATGCCAAATTCAAGAAAACAAAGTAGCATTCTTCAAGAAAGCACAATTAGCCAAGTAAATGATCTAAATATAAAATTTGCAATGAAGAAAATGCAGAAGAGTTCTTAAATAGAGACATTTTCAAATGCATTATTTCGTATTCATATTTTCCCTTTATCCTGATAATTTTTCTAATAAAAATTTATCATCTCCTCACATTAAAGATATTTTAGAAAACAGAGAGGTTGATCTAAATGAATTTCCAATTAGTTGTTATCAAGATAGATAATTAATTATTGATCATTATTCTAGAATTAATGAACACGAGTTTAATATTTCGTCTTGTTTTGATACATTGAATGAGATTGAATGAAATTCTAATGAATGTTGTGAAGCAATTTATGATAGTTACTTTGACATTGAGAAGTCTGATTGATTTGTCTTCTTCACAACTGAATCCTCAAGATCAAAGTCGAATCACACGTGAAAATGAAGAACAATTTAATTTAAAAATTATATCAAATAGTTCTCACTTTCAAACAATTAATCATATTCATGATTTCAGCATTCAAGAAACCATTCCAATCTATGATTTATATGATGATCAAGCTCTCATTCTCATTCATAGCCATAATCCTCTCTCAAATTCACAAGTTGGTATCATCAATAATTCTTATTGCATTATTTTTCCCAATTCTTGTGAAGAGGAAATTGTTTTAAGTCATTCCCAATTGTGTTGTCACAATAATTTTAACACTATTGTAAACTATGATTCAATTTTGTTATTATTCCATCATTCATTTTTAACTTCAGATTTATTTTTTGTTTTTAGTAGATTTTTATATAATTTATGCTGACATATTGAAAAGCTCAAATTTGAACACTCAATTGATGCATTACTTCAATGGAAAAATGAAGATTCATATTATAAATGTGAACATCAAGCATTATTAAACTTCCAATTTCAATTGATGTTCATTCCTTATCCATTACTTATTACTTCACGAAAGCAATGCCAACAAAAGAGTGTATCTTCACAATATAACCAACAATCTAATTCAATTTATAATTTTCCGTTGAATATATCAAACTTCCATTAGTTTTTCATTGATCCATTTGAAAGACATTTAGAAATTTTTCCTCCACAGAAGATCATTAATAATTTAACACTAGAACATAACACTAAAAAAAATTTCCAAGCCATTGAATCTTAAATTTCTTATCCGCAATCTGGCCTGATATCTTCTCTTTCAAATCCATTCCATTCATATGTGGCCTGATAATTTTGTTAATTCTCTCGATTCAAAAACAGTAACAATCATGTCAAATTTTTTAGGCAAACATCTAAGAACTTTTTCAACCATTCTTTGGTCTTCTATTTCTTCACCATTAATTCAAAGCTAATTAACAACACCCATAACTTTAGTCATAAACTTATCAACGATTTTTGATTCAGTCATTTTAAGTGTTTCAAATTGTGTTCTAAGAGTCTGTAATCTTACCATTTTTACTTTATCATTTCCTTGATAAGCAACCCTAAGTATATCCCAAATTGAATTAGCACTTTTAGCAGCATTGATCTTAGGAAAAATAGAGTCATCTAAGAATTTAAAATGCACGACTTCGCTCTACCTTCTTTCTGTTTAAGTTCATCAAATTGTTTTCGTTGATCATCATTACATCCTACATAATCACTATCTTATAACCAACAAGCTTACTGTCTGTAGAGGCTGCATACGATAAACCATATGTAGATGTACTTGTAATATATCTCGAAAATAAATTCAAAGTCTTGATAACAATTCATTCATTGAAGTACTAATATTTATATGCAACTTGAAAAACAAATTAGGATAGTTAGTTTTCCATTATCGTGTTTTTGAATTTCCCAAGGCACACAAGAAGGACCAAATGTTATGAATGGAATGCGTCTAAAATATGTAATGCCTCTAAACTCTACCTTTTTCTATGACTTCAACCTTCCTTTGATGTATAAAAAATTTCAAGGCTGCAATCAAAGATAATGAAAAAAAAAAACATTTTCAACTGAACGCAGAACGAACTTGCCTCAACGAACAGTTTAGCAGGACAAGTTTCTCCCAAGATATGTTGGTAGAGATGCTAAACCAGCAGTAACAATGGACAGGAACTGAATTCCAGTCAAACGCAGTAGCAAAGAAATAATTGAATAGCGGACGGGCTTTACTAGTGGAAGCGTAGCATTGGCAGGCAATAAACCACTGTTCAAGCCACTTCTCCCTCGATGGCGTGAGAGACAGTGTGTCTGGCTTCACACCACCAACGCAAACAAACAAGAGTAGGATCAACCTTGCTCTGATACCATGAAAAATTGAAAAAAAGAGACAATAGAGAATTGTAGAGAGCACAACGACACCCTAGTCATTTATTGAAGGAGAGATGTGTATTTATACAAGTCAGAAATAGTTATGCAGAAACTGAATCTAGAAACTGATTACTAACTAATCTTGAAATAATTCTAAACTAACCGAATGATTAATTCTTTAACATCCACCTCACTCCTTATAACTCCTCACTCCTCACCCTCCTCACCCTCACGTGGTTTATGTTATGTAATATATGTTTTAAGATTAAATGTTTTAAAAATATATATTATATTATATAATATTATAATTAATATAATATTTAATTATAATATTTTTATTATAATTTTAATATAATTTAAATTATAATATTAATATAATATTTTAATAATTTTAATTAATCACTAAATCAGTTTTTAATTAGTTTAATTTTATTTACAATTAATTTATTAATTAAGATTAACAATATAATTAATTAAGTATTAATTAATAGATAATTATAACTTAATTTAAAATTAGATTGTAGCTAGATTAGATTAATAATATAATTGTAATTAATTAATATTAATAAATAAATATTATAATCTAAACTATAATTAGAATTTAATTTAAAATTGATGAAGTTTATCCCAAGCAACAAAAATTTCAGAATTTTGTCCATTTTTATATACTAACTTTGGAAGTTCATAGATTGAGTTTTACTTGGCCAAATGAGGCTCGAGACGGCTCATTGGATAGATAAAATCATGAAGATTATTCCTGGAGTGGTTTCATTTCCATATTTGATCATTTACTGGGCCTAAAATGCAGCAGAAGATCAAACTTCAAATTTTTATAACAAAACTAATTTCTGAGTTTGATTTTCTGCATTTTCAATTCCCCACAAATTCTTCTAAGTTTAGATACATTCGTTTATGTTCTCCTTGGACAATTAGATCATCACAGGCATCAATATAAATCTTAGATTTCATATTTATTATTTATTTAATTAAGTTTTGATTGGATTTATTTTAATTCCAGATTTGGCATTTTGATTTTCTTTTTATATTTTAATTTTGTTTTGACTTGTTTTGCAGGAAAACAATTGAAGGGATGAGGAAAAGAAGATCTCAATCAATGAAAATGTTCCAGCAATTGAAGAATATGATTTTGAGCCAATAGAAATTGATTGAGTAGAACCACTCTTCAAAAAAAATTCTATTGAAGAATTCTTTTGTAAATATTATAAATAACATATTGTAGAATGTAATAGAGACTCCTCTTCTCTACAATTCAGGAATTCTTGAAGACACTATCGTATAGAGGATTTAGCGTTGTAGAGTAGAGAGAAAACTCAGATCTAGGGATTATTGGAGATTTTTCCTTTTCTTTCTGAATCATGTATGAGAGGACGAAGTTTTTACTATTACAGCTTTAGTTTTAAAAGCAAAGTTCAAGCATTGTAAAGGATTATTGGAGACCAGAGCCAGAGAAATGGATTCAATAAATTGGTATTTCTAATACTATTATTTTAAATACTGGTTTCATTTTATGATAGCAGGAATGTGTAATTTTATTCATATTTGTGCACTATTGTCAATATGAGTAATGTGTCTCAATTATATGTTATTATTTATCTCTTCTCTTATGGGTTGAATTCCGATTTCTGAGTAATTATTTACTCGGAAACTTGTCTTTTAATATTGATTTAACAAATAGTGATATGTTGTAAACTATTTCCTCATATTATTGTTTAATTATTCGAATTGTTGATTTAACAATCAATATCATTTTTGTGAACTACTTCCTAAATGTTGTTGGTTGATTATCTTAGTTAAGATGTCTCTGAATAGCATGTGTTTCGATATTCATAATGTCAGATAATTGAACTACTTCATCAACTTCATATTCATTATAAGCCAGAAATATTTAAATCTCAATCATTTAAAATATCTTAGTTTCGGTTGGGTTGGATTTATATCTGCCTTATTGAGATAGAATTAGAATAATTTTCTTTTCTTGCATTTTAGAATAATTTTTCATCTAGAAATCCTCTTCCCAAAGAGGCAAAACTTTAGTTGTGGCTTGGTTGAGACCCAAATTAACTTAAGGATCACTTTCTTGTCTGATCAACAAGAAGGATGATCTGATGTCTCTTCTCCATAGGTAGACAAAAGTTATATTTTAAGTCATTGGAGTTTGAGAAAATGTATCTGGACCTAGTTAAACTAGTTGGAACCACCATTCAAAATGGAAAAAGAACTGCTTTAAGGTCCGGACCGGGTTTTCATCCCCATGTTGTTGCAGTGAATTTCGAGGATTCAACATTTGGGCACTAGAAGGAGGGCCTGAAACTTTGTTGTTTATTGAAGTCTTTGTATTCTAACATTTTATTTTTATTACAATGGCTCCTCTAAAACTTATAATTTGGAGTTGTATTTTTGGGCATGCATCTTCCAATACTCCACCAAAAATAGTAAGACTCTTGTCTCAGGTAAGGTTTAATGGTAAGAGGAATACTTATGCATTTAATCATGTTTTACAATTGATTCAAAAAATTTCAAATTCTACTTTTCATGATATTGATGAAGATATTTTATGCAGGATTTTTACTCTTACATTTTTGGAAAAAGCCAAAAGCTAGTGTCAATCACTTCAAGTTGCCTCAATTCCCAGTAGGGATCAATTTATTATAATATTTCTTTGTAAATTTGATGGCTATGACTAAGAACAAATATGTGATGAAATTGAAGATCTACGAAGATTTGAAAGTGAATATTTAATTGATTTTACTATTAGATTTCATTTAAATTATTTGAAATTTAAAATTTAAGATAAACCTTTGAAAAATGAATTATTAGATTGGTTTGAACATATTTTCTCTCTTCCTCCCATTCATAATCCATGTGAAATTATTTCAAGCTTTGCTCAATCTCCTTCCAATTTCATTAACATTATTGAAAATTCCAATATGAAGGTGTAAACAAATGATGATGAAGTGGCTTCTATTATGTATGATAAATTCCTTCATTTAGTAAACTTCCTACAATATTAATAATGATCAAGGTGCACCTTCATATGTTAATGAACCAATACCACAAAACTTGGAAAGTTTCACTATTCAAATGCAAGAAGATATTAGCAGCAATCTTGAAGAAGATACCGCTTTGAAATATGAAAATCAGTGTGAGTTAGAATAAAAAATCAGAGCATAATCCGGCAAGTACCAGCAACAATTAAAATTTTCAATAATACGCAATCTACAGTACAAATTTCTGAATTATTTTATGATGAACAAATTCCAAATTCAAGAAAACAAAGTAGCATTCTTCAAGAAAGCACAATTAGCC
Source organism: Pinus albicaulis (assembly GCA_034641835.2). Lineage (NCBI taxonomy): Eukaryota > Viridiplantae > Streptophyta > Pinopsida > Pinales > Pinaceae > Pinus > Pinus albicaulis. The sequence goes on along the minus strand of CM076571.1, from coordinate 380,432,372 downwards.
AAGTAAATGATTTAAATCTAAAATTTGCAATGAAGAAAATGCAGAAGAGTTCTCAAATAGAGACATTTTCAAATGCATTATTTCGTATTCATATTTTTCCTTTATCCTGATAATTTTTCTAATAGAAATTTATCATCTCCTCACATTAAAGATATTTTAGAAAACAGAGAGGTTGATCTGAATGAATTTTCAATTAGTTGTTATCAAGATAGATAATTAATTATTGATCATTCTTTTAGAATTAATGAACACGAGTTTAATATTCCTTCTTGTTTATGATAGTTACTTTGACATTGAGGAGATTGATTTGTCTTCTTCACAACTAAATCCTCATGATCAAAGTCGAATCACACGTGAAAATGAAGAACAACTTAATTCAAAACTATATCAAATAGTTTTCACTTTCAAACAATTAATCATACTCATGATTTCAGCATTCAAGAAACCATTCCAATCTATCATTTATATGATGATCAAGCTCTCATTCCCATTCATAGTCATAACCCTTTCTCAAATTCACAAGTTGGTATCATCAATCATTCTTATTGCATTATTCTGCCCAATTCTTGTGAAGAGGAAATTTCTTTAAGTCATTCCCAATTGTGTTGTAACACTAGTGTAAACTATGATTCAATTTTGTTATTATTCCATCATTTATATTTAACTTCAGATTTATTTTTTGTTTTTAGTATATTTTTAGATAATTTATGCTGACATATTAAGAAGCTCAAATTTGAACACTCAATTGATGCATTACTTCAATGGAAAAATGAAGATTCAAATTATAATTATGAAGATCAAGAGTTTTTAAACTTCCAATTTCAATTGATGTTCATTCCTTATCCATTACTTATTACTTCATGAAAGCAATGCCAACAAAAGAGTGTATTTTCACAATATAACCAACAACCTAATTCAATTTATAATCTTCCTTTGAATCTATCAAAATTCCATTAGTTTTTCATTGATCCATTTGAAATACATTTAGAAAGTTTTCCTTCACGGAAGATCATTAATAATTTAACACTATAACATAATAGTAACAAAATTTTCTAGGCCATTGAATCTTAAATTTCTTATCCACAATCTGGCCTGATATCTTCTCTTTTGATTCCATTCCGATCATTTGTGGAAATACATCCATATTTCTATGATTCAATTGAAGTTCAATTGGAAGAGACATTTCAAGAGAAGGTAATTGTAAATAAAGTAGTCTCTGTAATTATATTAGTAATTTCTGTATATACTAGATTCAAATTTATTTTTATTCATGTAATTGTGTTTTTGTTACTAACGTTTGACATGTACATACATGCAGGAATTAAAATGCTTATATGGTTATATTGGAAGAATGAATATACTTAGTCATGTTTCCTTCATTGAGTTAGAAATAGGAACAGATTAATTTTATATTTTGTTTGCATTTATTTCATTATTTTAGATTTTCAATAAAGCAAGTAATGAGTCTGATTTATTTTAGGCATCTCCTTTCAATTGTGAAAAAGAATCTTAAAGCATTTTAGAAGCTCTTGAATAGTCATATCATATATATTTGTCAAGCCCTCAATTGTCTTGTTTTTTAAAATTCATCACATTGATCATACATAAAGAAATTTCGAAGATTCGCTACAACTTGGAAAATTTTTACTCTTAAGTATTTATGAAAAAGAGCTCGTTCTCACCATTATTTTCCTCCGATATAAATTTGAGGTGGATGCAATTTGAAAAAACTCTTTACTTATCATTTTTAGATCAAATAAGTAGGTGATGTTAAACATATGCAAATTTTGAAGAAGTTAAAGCTTCATGAGGTAAAAGTTATAGTCAATTTCTTCCAGGTATGTGTTTACATGTTCACCACCATCTATTGTTTTTTTTTATTTTTCAAAGGTTGTTTCTTATTTCTATTTTGTTTTCTAGGTCTTCATTTACTTGATTATAAAGACTCAAGATAAGCAAGTATCCAACTTTTCTCAAATCTGCAACATGTTCATGGAAGTATTTATTATTTCATCTAAAATTTGAAAGTTATCTAATTTTTCTTATATTCATTGAAATCCTAATAAGTCTTAGTAAAATGTCGGAGGAATCATATCAGATCATTATATTTCATAAACTATCTTCATAAGAAATTTATGATAAAATTACTTTCCGATTAGATATTCTGACAGTTATGTAAAATATTCAAGGGTTATTTATTTAAAAGCAAATTTAAATAATAGCCTTTTGAATTGAATATTTTAAATAAATCATCGGCCCGATATATGGCATGTCATAATATCACAATTCACATATCGTGGGTTCTCAAATTGACATACTCCAAATATCCCTGATTTCCCGATATGCTCATTCCCTTCGATCTCCGATGAACTTTTCCTTTCAATATCGCATAATCCGTATCGCAATATTTGATCAGAGGCAACTCTTACCATTTCCTGATAATAAAAATCCGATACAAGTCTTACGATATTCCTTCTTTCTCATTTTTCGATAAAGTGACTTCTTCAATATTTTGATGTCCACATAAACCCAGTCTCGATATGACATTTAAATTCAGTTGTGAAAGATATCGTGTCCATTGATAAATCGCAATTTTGATAGTAGCATATGCTTAAAATTTTCGATGTCTCGAATCCGATACAAAATTAAATCCATATAATAAAACTATCGGGATCGTTCTCCATCGTACATCGACTTATCAATGTCGTTACATCCCATGCTCAAATCTGCTGATCACCAATTTTTTATAAAACCAAATCTGGTCACCCCAATGAGCCATGTCATCTATCGCATTTCTGCTATCGCTAGAATATTATTGGAATTTAATTTCATTCACAGCTCTGATCTCCGATATGACTATTCTACGATATCGCAATCGCTCCATCGCAGTTTCCCATCGCACATGCTCATATCGCAAATTTGCTATCACAACAATTATATCGCATCACTAAAATCAAATGAAGATTTGTCTTAATATATTTCGATGCGATAAACTCCGAAATATGCCTCTGCCATTGTCTTTTAATTATTATAAAAAACTTGATCGCATATTGACAAAGGAGGAAGTTGCAACGTTTAAGTTATACATGGCAAAGAATCTCACAATGCGAAACATTAGGCAATACATTGACCTATACGATGGCTAATTCATATTTTAATTTTATTTCTATTTTGAATTTCTCTCCATACTTATCATATAAACATTCAAATCCCCTTCATATACTGTTACATTATTCAGGGTTTTGAATCAATTTCGATATTTTAGGACATATAAATTCAGAATGGAATAAGAGAAAAGAAAATTCATTGCTGCAATTCATAAAGAAGCATATCTTCATCCTCATTTCTGATGGATTCGATTTATTTTTGATTACTTGAACATGAAACCTTGCTTTCTTTTAATTTTACTACTTGTTTTACTTTAGATTTAATAAATAATGATTTTGGGTCAATAAAACTTCTTCATTCTTTTAATTCTAATTAAAGGAAGAAGTTATCTTTTGTGGGAGAAAATGATACCTTAGGTAATATTAAATGTCATTCTCCAATGGTAAGTCTCATGTGCCCACTTTCATTTTATTTTCATTTCTTCACTTTGTTTTAGTTTTGTTTTTTGTTGATCTCGGACTCTCTTTTTACAAGTCTTTGTAAACCTTTCGCATCTCTACCAAAGCAGTTTTCGAAGTTCATTTCTTTTGCTCTTTGAGATTCTTGAAAGAAACAGTAATGATCCTCATCAAATCAGCTAAATTGAGGAGTTTTTGGACCTCTAGTCTATATCTTTAAAGCATTAGTTTTATTAGAAAATAGTTAATATGATTTTATGCAGATTTTATCTTGAAGAAATTTTTTTTGCAACAAACAGACTTCTCATTCAATGTATTATCTATCATCACTGCTATTCACCCTCTACATTTTGAGAGCCTTATTTCTTATAACTATGCAAGATAAAAAATTTAAATCTAAACATAGGAATGAACGTACATATGCTATTTTCTTTTATAATTCTTTGTTGAGAAATTTGTACAAGCGGTCTTGTTGGAATTTATCTTTTAAATTTTGTTTTTCTTTTAGGTATTTCTTTCTTCATTTTTATTTTTTTCATTCGCTGATTTCTTTTCTTACTTTAATTTAGGAATTATTTTCCTTTTGCTTTCAGTTTTGATTTGATTTTGGTGACTTTGCCATGATTTGTGTGAAATGACTTTTTCTTACCTTACAACTGTTGACATACATGAGAAATATTTTACTCTGTTCATTTAAGTGAATTTCATTTATCATTAAAGGCATATCTTTATGGAATCATAAAACCATCTTGCTTTAAATATTTTTCATGGAGGAACACACATCATTTCTAAGTGGATGAATGTAATTTTTAAAGTAAAGAACTAATTTGAGTTTAACACAATGAAACCTCTCCCATCCCTCCACATAAAAGCCTCTGATTGATAGTTCTACAGAAAAAATTTGAAGTAAACATTATGAAAGTATTATGTTCATTAAACATAAATCTCTATTACCATTCCACCTCTTTCACTTAAATACATCATAAACTAAAAGCTTACAAATGTGCTTATTAAAAGAGTGATTAAAAGAGGAAGCATGAGAATACAAGTAAACTTGTCGAGGCTATGGACACTCGCTGGTAACAAGACTAGGCTTGTATGGCATAAAAGAAAACTTCGTCGAGGTATTGTTCAGGCTCACTGCCAGCGAAGCGATGTTAGAGACAATCATAAAATGGATATACGCTTTATCAAAAAATCTTATCTCTTCCTTCTTCTATTTTTCATATGAGGTAGTTTTAAAAAAAACAATGTTTTCCCAAATTTGGATTCATCACTTTTACTTGAGTCTGTTTTAAGTACTTATCTTTACAAACTCATATTGTTTAATCTATTTATGTGGGACCTACGGAAATATTTTATTTTTAGACGATTTCGTGATTTCTATCGTTTTTAACCTTTGAGAAAATTAAAATTCATTATATTTAATCATAGATAACTGGTCATTCTCTTGTGTGTCGCCATTGTTGTAGGGAAAACCCAACAACCCCTCATTTTTGAATTATTTACTTCAATAATGTGCACATTTTTTATTAATTTTTGGCTAAGCACTTTTTATGATTTCATTAAGTTAATTGTCCTAAAATTTTACTTTTTTTTTTCATTTTTGTCGGATTTCTATTTTGATTGTTTCATTGAATCTGATTTTTCACACGCTTTTCAACGATACTTGTTTCGCTCCATTTGGTCAACCGGTTTGTAAATGTCATTCTTTCGAAGTTTTAACATTTGTGTTGCGTAAGTTAAAAAAATGAATAAAATGTACCAATATTCCGATTTTTGTAGCTAATTTAGTTCAATAATGCATTTAGTATAAATTTTAAATATTTTTAGTTAATATTTTCAATTTTTCCTTAACGATCTTACAAAATGACCCAGCTAAATTGTACAATAGACGAAAAAATGTTTCGAGATCTTTGTAATTTACTCCAACTTGTTATTTTAAACAAATTGTCAAACCCAAAACCCCAAAATTACAAAATAGTTGAAGTGCAATTTGTAGGATGGTTAATCCCACGTGCCCCACTTCACGTCCCTTCTCCTCCTTCCAAAAATATGTGATCTAACAAAATTTGCGTTTTTTTATTGTGATTGCGAAATTGCAATATCACAATACCATGTATCACAATTTCACCAAACACCTCGAGCTCGTTCCTTAAGAAATTGCGACATGCAATTATTGATTTTCATGCACAAAATTAAAAAAATTAATATAAAGTTTCAAAACTCTTTATACCTCCTGATTCACTCTGCTCACATCACTCTCACATCACCTTATCCCTCGACTTCACTATTCCACCTTATCTCTCCATATCCTACATCCACCTCACTCCTTATAATTACCCTCACGTGGTTTATGTTATGTAATATATGTTTTATGATTTAATGTTTTAAAAACATGTATTATATTATATAATATTATTATTATTATTATATTTTAACTATGCTATTTTTATTATAATTCAATTTATAATATTAATATAATATTTTGATATTTTAATTAATCATTAAATCAATTTTTAATTAGTTTAATTTTAGTTACAATTAATTTATTAATTAAGATTAACAATGTAATTAATTAAATATTAATTAATAGATAATTATCACTTAATTTAGAATTAGATTGTAACTAAATTAGATTAATAATATGATTGTAATTAATTAGTATTAATTAATTAAATATTATAATCTAAATTAGAATTAGAATCTAATTTAAAATGGCTTATTTTTATCTCAAATAACAGAAATTTCATATTTTTGTCCATTTTTATATACCAACTTCGGAAGCTCATAGATTGAGTTTTACTTGGCCAAATGAGGCTCGGGATGGCTCATTTGAAAGATAAAATCATAGAGATTATTCCTGAAGTGATTTCATTTTCATATTTTATCATTTATTAGGTCTAAAATGTAGCAGAAGATCAAGTTTCGTTTTTTTAACAAAACTAATTTCTGAGTTTAATTTTATGCATTTCCTTACAAATTCTTCTGAGTGCAGATCCGTTCTTCTATGCTCTCCTTGGCCAATTATATCATCATGAGCATCAATAGAAAGCTTAGATTTATTTTTTATTATTTATTTAATTAAGTTTTTATTGGATTTATTTTAATTCTAGATTTCGCATTTTGATTTTATTTTTACATTTTAATTTTGTTTTGATTTGTTTTTGCAAAAAAAAAGTTGAAGAGATGAGGAAAAGAAGATCTCAATCAATGAAAATGCTCCAACAATTGAAGAATATGGTTTTGAGCCAATAGAAATTGATTGAGCAGAACAACTTTTCAAAAAACTTTCTATTGGAGAATTCTTTTGTAAATATTATAAATAGCATATTGTAGAATGTAATAGAGACTCCTCTTCTCTACAACTCAGGAATTCTTGAAGGCATTATTGTATAGAGGATTTAGAGTTGTAGGGTAGAGGAGAGAAAAGTCAGATCTGGGGATTATTGAGGATTTTTTCTTTGCATTTTGAATCATGTATGAGAGGACGGAGTTTGTACTATTACAACTCTAGTTTTAAAAGCAGAAGTTCAAGCATTGTAAAGGATTAGTGGAGACCAGAGCTAAAGAAATGGATTCAATAAATTGGTATTTATAATATTATTTCTTTAAATACTAGTTTCATTTTATGATAGCAGGAATGTGTAATTTTATTCATATTTGTGCACTATTGTCGATATGAGTAATGTGTCTCAATTATATGTTATGATTTATCTCTTCTCTTATGGGTTGAATTCTGATTTCTAAGTAATTTTTTTACTCAGAAATCTATCTTTTAAAATTTATTTAACAAATAGTGATATGTTGTGAACTATTTCCTCATATTATTGTTTAATTATTCAAATTATTGATTTAACAATCAATATCATTTTTGTGAACTACTTCCTAAATGTTGTTGGTTGATTATCTTAGTTAAGAGGTCTCTAAATAGGACGTGTTTCGGTAATCATTATTTCAGTTAATTGAACTACTTCATTAACTTCATATTCATTATAAGCTAGAAATATTTAAATCTCAATCATTTAAAATATCTTTCTCTCGGTTGGCTTGGATCTATATCTGCCTAATTGAGATAGGATTAGAATAATTTTCTTTGCTTACATTTTAGAATAATTTTGCATCTACAAGTCCTCTTCCCAAAGAGGAAAAAATTTAGAGGAAAAAATCTAGTTGTGGCTTGGCTGAGCGCCAAATTAGGTTAAGGATCAATTTCTTTCCTCATCAGCAAGAAGCATGATCTGATGTATCTTCTCCATTGGTAGACAAAAGTTATATTTTAAGCCATTGGAGATTGAGAGAATGTAACTGGACCTAGTTAAACTAGTCGGAACCACCATTCCAAACGGAAAAGGAATTGCTTTAAGGTCCGGACTGGGTGGTCATCCCCCATGTTGTCTCAGCGAATTGAGAGACTTCAACACTAGGTAGGGTGGTATTCTTTGTGCACTAGGTTAGGGAGCTCTCACTGAGGAGTAGCTCAAGAGTTTGCAAACTCTTTTAATGGACAAGAAGCCACAGTTTATGGTCTTACATTGTAGGTTTCAGAAGACTCCATTGTTGAAGCATTTAACCTTCCACGGGAATGAGAGAGGTGGTTTAAAGGTCAGATTATTATAGGAGGAGACCTCAATAGTTTCCTCAAGGATGCACACATAGATCCAAAATGGGCCAAGGGAATTCCAAGAAGCTATCTTAAGAATGATTCGGAAGAAGTTGTTAAGCTTATCAAGATATACCTCACTTTTGAAAGGAGGTATACAGTTGTGTTCCTCTATCAAATGAGGTTTCTTTTTCATGTTGCAGGTATGAAGATATTAAATCTGCCATACTTTTTGCTAAAGAGTCTGACAAATATGTCAACAAGGGTCCAAACTCACACTACTGTCTTAGAGTATAGCTTGTATCATCAAGCTCTAATCAACGTTCTAGTTGAAGAAAAGTTAGGGAAGAGAAATCAAACTTGGGATCACTTTTTATTTTATAGGGTAGGCCAACCTGCACCTACACCTCCAGTTTCACAACCACACCCTCAACCTGCAAAAATAAGAACAAAGAGAAAGGCCAAAAAAGAAAATATCCATAAAAAGGAAAAGGGAAAGAAAGAAAAGGTTTTTACAGTCATTAGGGGAATTTTGAGGTCTAAAATGGGCCTCCTAAAGAAATTATAAAATAATAGTGGAAATAATAAAATAACATTAAATTACATCATCAAATTTTACAGGGGAAAAAAAAGAAAAAACTACTTTTTCAACTCGTATTTTCAACTTATCTCCCTGTGGGTTTTCTCAAATTTTGAGCGCAAACACTCGTTGAATGCAAAATTTGATTCATAATTAAAGGAGTACCCATGTTGCATACTTTCGATGGACCTTGCTACACATTCAGACAGTTTTCCTTTAAGTAACTTTGTTGAAGATGTACGACCAATTCTTCAAATTTTGGCCAAAATCATAGGGAGAGAAGATGCTATGGTGGTAGATAAGTCAATTCTGGGAATGTTTTCTTTAATGATGAATCTTGAAGTAGTTTTGGATATTCCCACTTATCTGGAGAATTCTATCAATAATCAGTTTATGAGTTTTTCAATTACTAGCAATTTCAAGTGTCCTTCTCTGGTCACCTATTTGTTTCTTTATAACAACGTGGACATCTTTACTCAGTTAGGGTTGAATATTGTTGATGTGAATAAAAAAAACAGTAAGTGGTCTTTTGGACAGACCCGATCAGAAAGGAGATGGGAAATGAATGATTGTTTGAATTTACCTCCTCTTTCCTTCCTATTGTATATGCAATTTTAAATGGAGTGTCTGCACCAAGACTATTGCCTAATGCTTAGTACTTTTTGAAATTAAGTAAAGATGTGAGATATGGAGTTTGTTTTGCTCATGAAGACTATACTGAAATTATATTATTTGGAGCTAATATAGAGCCTTTAAATTACCTGTATGTATTCCCATGAGATTGTTTGCCTTAGAGTTCATCAGGCAAGGTCTTAACGTTGACCAGGTCCATTTCGTACCAGTGAAGAAAGGTCATATGTTTAAACTACCTAGGATAGTAGGGCCATTCATTGTAAAAACTAGACATGCCCTGGAAGCTGCTCACAAAATGTTGACTGACATGCATTTGTCCTTCGATGGAAATGGGCTTATGACCCATACCATGTGATTAAAAACCACGGAGTGGAGAATGTCTATTCTCCATTTGTTCATGAATCAAGGCTAGAAATGGAGAAGTTGGAAAATGGAGGACATACTTCTACATATGTACATATGGAGGTGGAAACCCCTCATCCTGATGAGAAGGGGCTTAAAAGAGGAAGAGAGGAATGAATTGATTTGGAGATTGATGCAGAAAATGAAGCTACTAGTGTCTAATTTACATCTGTGAGTTAGAGTAAATTTCCTTAATAATGTGCTCCTTTATTCTGAAATCATTTCTTGCAACCATTTTCTTCTCAAACCAGATATAATAGTTTCTGTGATTTACAACATATTGTTAATGAGTTTTCACTATCATTTCATCTTCTCATGTTCATGCATATTTATCATTTAAAGGTACTTTGAAGAGTTATGTTATCAGTAAATATTAAAGGGTTTAAGATATAAATATGGGGTTACAATATGAAGGGACATTAACTAATTTTATTTTCAAGTGATAGTGAATGTCTTGGGCACTGATTCCCTCACAACCAAAGATTGTCTCCCAAGGAACAATAGGCAGCAGTAGTGGAGGAACCAAGATCAAGAAGGAGGAGGAGGAAGATGCGGCTCTTGCATCTAAGGGACAACAACAACAACGAGGGAAGAAGCATAAATACCTTTCTAAGGTCTGGTGCCTAAGATGTGGTGAATTGGGACATTTCACCACTACTTGTCCTAAAAATAAGAAGGGCAAGGAGGATTTGGATTCCAAGGCTACAACAGCGAAGGGTGATGATGGGAGTGATGACGATGTGGCTATGAGTGCTCATGTGCCTCGATAGAAGAGGTGGGACGAAAATGATTTGTAGTTCTTTTGAACTGCAACTAGGGGAAAGATCCTTGAGGTGCCCAAACTCTTGGATCACATACAAGATACAGGAGCCCTTAATGACAGTAGCAGGATGACAGGAGTCAATTGGTGCAGAGAATTGTGAAGGCACATTGGCGGAGCTAGGATGCTGAAGACTGGAGCAGCGCAGAGGCATCACCAACATAGAAGCAGTAGCAAAGAGGCTCATGGGATTTCAGCAGCACAGAGGCAGTGCAAAGCAACAACAACAACGTAGATTAGTAATAGAGGGTGTTTTAGTATCGAGTGCAACTAGACTGACTTGTCTGTCAGGATTTTGGGTGATGTCCTTCAGTTGATTAACTATCAACAACTGATTTCCAGTGCAGCAGTTAGTAGTGGCAATGTTATGGGAAACATGATGCAACATTTCTGAAGGATATGCAGTACATATGTGGCAGTGTTAGTGGCAGTGTCATGGGCAGAAGTATAGAAAGAAACATCGTAGTGGATGAAGGGCAGGAGGCCAAGCATCAACAGTGCAGGGGATTGATGACATGGATTAGGGTGATGCTTCGGGATTAAGTATTGTTAGAGCACATTCCTCGCTAAGAGGGAGTGTTGATTTTTGGGTAGCATCGGATGTGCTCTAGCTCCAAAACTTTGTGGAGGGTCTAGAACACATGATATCTCCAAGACCCAAAAATCGTTTGGAGAAATTCCACCCGAAACTTAAGTTATTTAAATAATTAATTATTTTAATGGACACCCTAAGTCTAGCTTAGGGAAATTAATAATTAAAGGGAATTAAGTTAAACATGTGGGTGAGAATGTTCTAAGTGACGAGGATCAAGTATTTTCTAATCATAGCCATTGATTAGAGATTAGATCACTTTCGTTAATTGTTCAACGAGAAAAGTATTAAAGGAAGGCTTGGGGTCAGTTAGAAGACACACACAGTGGTAGCACTTGAGCTAAGTTGAAATTATGGGGCACAATTTACTGATAATTTTCGAGTGAGCTTGTAGCACAGCGAAGGGCAGATCGATAGAGGGATTTTAGATCTGAGGCCGAGAATACATAGGCAGAGAGGAAAATTCATACCAGAGGAGCGATGAAACCCAACAGGGGTGACGTAGAGGCAGTGTAGGCCCAGTAGGGGTGATGCAGAAGAAGAAATACCTTTCTAAGGTATGGTTCTTCAGATGTGGTGAATTGGGAAATTTCGCCACTACTTGTCCTCAGAAGAAGAAGGGAAAGGAAGATTCAGATTCCAAGGCTGCAGCAGTAAAGGGCGATGATGGGATTGATGACGATGTGGCTTTGAGTGCTCATGTGCCTCGAAAAAAGAGGTGGGGAAACATTGATTTGTAGTTATTTCGAACTGCAACTAGGGGAAGGATCATTGAGGTGCACAAACTCTTGGATCACATATGAGCTACGAGAGCCCTTAATGACAGCAGTAGGGTGAATGGGGTTAGTTGGTGCAGAGGATTGTGAAGGCACATTGGCAGAGCTAGGATGCTGAAGACTGGAGCAGCGTAGAGGCAAAAACAACATAGAAGCAGCAATGCAGAGGCTGATGGGATTTCAACAACGCAGAGGCAGTTCTTATGTAGTGTAGAGAAGCAGCAACGTAGAGGCACCAGGGGGTCAGCGCAAATCAGCAACAAAGGATGTTTCAGTATCGAGTGCAGCTAGACTAACTTGTCTGTCAAGATTTTGGGTGATGTCCTTTAGTTTCTTAACTCTCAGCAACTGAGTTGCAGTGTAGCAGTTAGCAATGACGGTGCTATGGGCAACATGATGCAACATTTAAGAGGGAGCAGCAGTACAGATGAGGCAGTGTTAGTGGCAGTGACATGGGAAACAGTACAAAAGGATGCAGCGCAGTGGATGAAGAGCAGCAGGCCAAGCACCAGCAGTGTAGGGGACCGATGTCGTGGATCAAAGCGATGCTTCAGGATGAAGTATTGCTAGAGCACATTCCTTGCTAAGAGTGAGTGTTGATTTTTGGGTAGCATCTGATGTGCTCTAGCTCCGAAACTTTGTGGAGGGGCTAGAACACATAAGATCTCCAAGGCCTAGAAATCGTTTGGAGAAATTCCACCCAAAACTTAAGTTATTCCAATAATTAATTATTTTAATGGAGACCCTAAGTCTAACTTAGGGAAATTAAATAATTAAAGGGAATTAATTTAAACATGTGGGTGAGAATGTTCTAAGTGACGAGGATCCATTATTTTCTAATCTTAGTCGTTGATTAGAGATTAGATCACGACCGTTGATTGTTCAGCAAGAAAATTAGTAAAGGAAGAATTGGGGTCAGTTAGAAGACATACACATTGGTATCACTTGAGCTAAGTCAAAATTCTGGGGCGCGGTTTGCTGAGAATTTTCGAGTGAGATTGCAGTGCAGTGAGGGGCCGATTGATAGAGGGATTTCATATATGAGGCTGAGAATACATAGGTAGAGAGGAATATTTGTACCAGAGGAGCAATGCAACCCAATAGGTGTGATAGAGACCCAGCCAGGCTCATGCAGAGCCAACGCGGAGGCTGACACAGTCACAAAAGAGTGACGCAGGCCAGGAGGGGCTGATGCAGAGCCGAGAAGGGCAGTGTTGGGTTTTAGTGGGCCAGAAAGGGTTCATATTCAACAGAACCATAAAGGGTGGTGAAACCACACTGAATGGTGACACAGTGACTACGTAGGCACCTATGGGGTTCTTCATCCTCAGCTAAATCAACCATATTTTTTGTCTCCAGAGATAGAGGTACATCTGCTGGGATTTTCTCTATTGGGTAAACCACTGTTGGTACCATAGACTGTATTCAAAATTCTGCATGATAACAAAACTCTCAAGATTTATTGCACCAATTTTCCCGCATTGGGTTTTTCCGGGACATATGTCCAAAAAATATTGTGTGTCCTTTGTCGAATGCACTTAATTATTCAGTACTTGATCTGTATGTATGTGGAGGTTGCAGTGTGTTTACTTCATTTTTTTCTGAATATTTCTGAAAATAACTTGTTAAATTAAAAACACAAGTAGGAGAAGTAAAACATATTTCTACAGTAGGATTCCTGTAATAAGGATTCAAAAATTTTCACAATCGGGGCTTGGGCTCACCGCCTAACCCATCTCCCAAAACATGCCCAACGAAACTTTAAATAAAAGTGGCACCCTATAGGGGTAAGAAACACCCATAGGAGATTTGGCAAAGCGTTAGAGTTAGTTGCAATAGGTCACTGGTTCGAATCCTGTCGAGGCCATTCGACCCATAACAATTTTTTATCTAATGTGGAGGCACCACATGGCGATGTCCGATTAGGCCACGTGGCAGCCTCCCATTTGCCACCAAAACATAACTACAATCAATCAAACTCAGAAAACCTATACCTGTATGAGCCCTCCACTTGGAGAGTCATGATTGGTCCTGTACGCTTAGTAGGCATGCTGACATCAACAGTATGGACTTCCCAGTCAGCCCACTTGCGATTTTTTTTTTTCTGTCGACCAGAAACTTCAGAACATCATAACTTTCTCATACGACATTGGATTGAGGAAATTCAAGTGTCGTTGGAACCATAACGACAAACACTACGAATTGAAGCTAGTTTCGAAATATTCTAGGAACCTTCATTTTTTAGCAAAATTTTGATCTCCAGATCACTAGCTAGTTGCAATAACACTTGTTATCTCATGCATTCATCAACCATTCAAAAAATTATCAAAACATGTCAATATCTATAGATATAATACATCATATAACCAACATATAAATAGAATGGAAACAATGGAAAATCAACCATAAAATCATCAACACAATCACCATAAATGCTCATAGATCACATTAGGAAAATAAGTCATATTAATATATGAAAATGACAACCAAGTCAGAGACTTCCATCTACCACACGACCATAGATTGGGCTGAACCAAATATCTCTTTCATCCAATCACCCTCGCGCCATATTCCAAGCATGAATGTGATATCTCATGGGTTAAGCTAAGAAAAAAACCAACTAGGACTTCCAAAGGCTAAATCACCCCAACCCCCAACCACAGTGATTCCACCTTTACAGTCCGGAAATCACTAACATCAACCATATCAGTCTTTATCCAAGTTATGTAGGGCTCCAGGTACTAGTAACTCAATCCACAAGCTTCCAGGGATGCAAAGCATTTGTTCCAACTGCAGCTCTAGGAACTAGTAGCTCAATTCACTAAGGGCTCCAAAGTGTTTGTCCCAATATACGACTCCAGGAACTAGTAACTCAACCCAAACTATTCCAGAGCTTCAATATCTTTTGTTCCAACCTACAACCATAGGGAACCTGGGTACCAATCAAAAAAACAAGTGGGATACCAACAAGACCGTGACTATCCAGGAAATGGCAAGGCAAGGTTGAAACCACTATCAATCCATGAAAATATACATGCCAATGACAACACATAACCAAGGAAACACATGCATATACCATGGATCCAAAAATCAACAAGGAAATCACAGATGTAACCTGTTACCTGCGAAGTATCCCTGTTGTACCTACTGATCCAATTGTCTCCTTGCTCTCCCTTGCTTTCCTTTGATTTATTTCTCCAATTCAAGTGAATATTAGAATGCTCCAAGCATGTTATGAGAATGATCTAAGTGTGCAAGAGTATGAGAGAATGAAATGAGAGAGCCAAAACCTAAACTGAAAAAAGCTGTGAGCTAATTCTCTAAAGCCCTTTTATCATTGAGGTCTCATTTTTTCTTTATTTTCCTTCATTTTTCCTCTAATTTCCCTTGCATGCATATTTGTGTCTCTTCACCTCCATTTTCTCCTCTTCTCCTTTATTTCCATAATTAAAATGCCAATTATTGTCTCTTTTTCTTTGCTAATGCCTTTTCCAATTTTTGTGATCATTAATAATCCACAAGTGATGCCCACTAATTTTTTTTCCCAACATTCAACTTGGAATATGTGTCCCATGACCTTGGCCTTATTTTATTTACATGGAAAATCAATCAGTGGTTGTTACAAATTCATTTGAGCATATGTTTCCCATTGTTTACAACCTAATCTACAAATGGAGGTGACAACCTTTCTCTTACTTAGGCAATAACTTTGCTTAGCTCCTAGTGAGGGTGAATTTCAATCTTCTCAAGCTCCAATTCCAACCAATGGGCTTTAGCATTTAATCTAACGCAGATCAATAATGGCCATACATCTCTTAAAGCTTTAGTGTGGTGACTATGCATATCTAAAATTCTTGTTTGAATTACTTTACATATCGATCACCCTATTCCACAATGAACTCCTAAATTTATTTTCCATTAAATATTTGTTTGATCTCAATAATAACTTTAAATTGGAATTATTTTTGACGTGTTTCATATATATATATCAACATCATCATCATCATCATCATCTTTAAGTTGATGCATAGTCGAATTATATAACAAGCCTTAGTCACTTGTGATAACCAATACTAAAGGGGTAGACATACAATCTTGCTCAATGTGTGTCTTGGGTCATTAACCTATTTTATTATTTTCTTAGTTAAGTAGGAACAATTTAAGTGTTGAGATTTTGGGTAGCGTCAGATGTGCTCTAGCTCCGAACTTTTTGGAGGGGCTAGGACACATGAGATCTCCAAGACCCAGAAATCGTTTGGAGAAATTCCACCCTATGTAAAAGTTATTCAAATAATTAAATTTTTTAATGGGGAACCTAAGTTTAACTTAGGGAAATTAAAAAATAAAGTGAATTGATTTACAAATGTTGGTGAGAATTTTCTAAGTGACATGGATCAAGATTTTTCTAATCTGAGCTGTCAATTAGAGATTAGATCACGATCATTGGTTTCTCAATGAGAAAAGTATTAAAGGAAGGCTTTGCGTCAGTTGGAGAAGACACATAGAGCAGTAGCACTTGAGCTAAGTCAAAATTCTTGGGCATGTTTTGCTGAGAATTTTCGAGTGACCTTGCAGTGCTTGAGAGGGGAAGATCAGTGAGGGAGTATTCTAATATGAGGCCGAGAATACACATTCAAAGAGGAAGATCCGTACCAGGCAGTGCAGAGACTACTAGGAGGGACGCAACCTAGCCAGGCTCATGCAAAGGCAATGCAGAGGCTGACGCAGGGCCTTCAAGGTGACGCAGAGGCAATGTTGAGCCCAGAAGGGTGACACGGGGGTAGCTTGTGTTGTGTAGGAGAAGATGATGCAGAGGCTAGAGGATCAATGTTGGGGTTCCAGTGGGCCAGAAAGGGCTTGTATTCAACGTATTTCAGAGGAGTGCTTCCTCGGATGAATCAACCATAATTTTTGTCTCTGAGTGATAGGTACATCTGCCATGAAATTATCTATTGGGAAAACCATTACTGGTGCCCTTGATTATATTCAAATATTCTTCTTAATAAAAAACCCTCTAAGAGTTGTTGCACCGATTTTCCTGCATTGGGTTTTTCCAGTGAAATTGTCCAAAAAATATTGTCCTTTGTCATATGTGCGCTATTTTTCGGTAAATGATTTGTATGTATGTGTAGGCTGCAGTTGTGTTTACTTTGATATTTTTTTAATACTTCAGTTAAATAACTTGTTAATTAATCAAACAAGTAGGAGAAGTAAATCAAGATACTACAGTAGGGTTTCTATATTAAGAAGCTTTCACATGGTATCAGAGCGATTGCAGATCAAGTTGAAGCCACCAGCATAGGGCTGAAGATTTTTTTGCTTCAGGAGGGCAACTGAAGCTGCACATATTTAGAAAGAGGCAACGCAACATCATAGGGACATTACAGAGGCCCTAAAGGGGTGACGGAGAGTCAGTCGCTCATGCAAACCCATCAGGACAATGCAGAGCCTCTCAAGCTCATGCTGAGCTAACGCAATGGTTGACACAGGCCCAAGAGGGTGACACAATCCAAGAGGGAGTGATGTTGTGCTGGTTGTCGTGGTTGGAAGTGCAATTTTCTGATCTTTGAAGTTGTTGGTGGGGCATTGTTTCTGCCGGTGCAGAACATTTCCTAGCAAGGTTGACAAAGTAAGGGGAAATAGTTCCTCAGCAGATTTTCTAGTTGAGAAATCTGAGATTTGATCAAGAGGAGTGATCTTAGAGGGAAAATTTGACAGAATTGGTGAATAATTTTCAGGACGGAAGTCATTTTTCAAAGGGAGCATACTCTCTAGAGGGTTTCATTTGTGAAGAAACCCATATCCGGTCTTTTGCTGAGTGTAACAGCTGTAGAAGGGAGAAGAGCACTTGCTTCGAAAATTTGAGCAGAGATGGCCCTGTATGGACTGAGAGATCAGGATTAGTTAGACGATGTGTCTAAATTTTCTATCTAGAAAACCAGAATCCTAAAAGTTCCTGAGGAGTATGGCATCAAAGACCATGATGAGAATGTCCTGGTTGTGTTGATCGATGTTGATGCTCTGAAGAATTTCAATGAAAATCAGGCGCGGGCTAAATGCTTAATCATGGATGGAGTGAAAGATCATGTGGTTCCGCGTATTTCCGAGAAGAATACGAAAAAAAAGGTGTGGAAAACATTAACCACGTTGTATCAAGGTAGATCTTTCCAGAGGAAGATGCTTCTAGATAATCAAATGTGAATGTTCCAGGTGCACAAGGTAGAGGAGATCGATCCCTTCCTCTTTAGATTGCAGACTATCCAAGGCTAGCTGATTACCATGGGGGCAACTCCTAATGATGGACTCATGGTGAGAACTACCCTAAATGTAGTCACCAATGAGTGGGAGACCTTTGTCCAAAATATATTGGGCAGAGCACAACTCCGAAACTGGGGGGAAATGTGGGCAATCCTTCGACAGGAGGAGATAAGGAGGATAACCAAGAGGGAACTCAACAGTGGAGGAGTCAACATTAAGAAAAAGAAAGAGGAAGATGCAACCCTAGCATCAAAGGGACAGAGGTAACAAGGGAAGAAGAAAAATGACCTATCCAAGGTCTGGTGCTTTAGATGTGGCGAATTGGAACACTTTGCTAATGATTGTCCTAAGAAGAAGGGCAAGGAAGATTCGGATTCCAAGGCAGCAAAAATGAAAGGGGATGATGGCAGCGATGATGATGTGGCCATGAGTGCTCATGTACCTCGAGAGAAGAGGTGGGGCAACATAGATTTGTAGAGTGAGCTACAAATGGTGGAAGGATCCTTGAGGTGCCCAAACTTTTGGATCAAATACGAGCTACGAGAGCCTTAAGACAGTAGAAGGATGACTAGAGCCAGTGGATGCAGGGGATCATGGAAAGGCACAATGTAGTGCTTGAAATTTGAAGACTGGAACAATGCAGAGGAGAGGCAACAACAGCATGGAAGCATCAACACAGAGGCTAATGGGATTTAAACAATGGAGAGGTGCAGCGCTTATGCAGTGCAGAGCAGCCGACAACACAAAGCTTCAGAGGGTCAACACAGAGAAGCAGCAAAGGGTGCTTCAGTGATGATATGCAGCCAGATTGACTTATCTTTCACTTTTTGGGTGATTGTCCTTCAGTTGTTTACTCCTTAGCAACTGAGTTGCAGTGCAACAATTAACAGTGGCAGTGTTATAGGCAACATGATGTAGCAATTTGAGAGGTAGCTGCAGTACAAACGTGGCAGAATTATGGGCATCAGTACAAAAAGCAGTAGCGCAGTGGATGGAGGGCATCAGGCCAAGCATCAGTAGCATAGAGGACCGATGCCAGAGATCATAGTAACACTTCTGGAGTGAAGTGTTGCTAGAGCACATTCCTCACTAATAGGGAGTGTCGATATTTTGGGTAGCATTGGATGTGCTCTAGCTCCGAAACTTTGTGGAGGAGCTAGGACACATGATATATCCATGACCCATAAATTATTTGGAGAAATTCCATCCAATGTAAAAGTTATTCAAATAATTAAATTTTTTAATGGGCACCCTAATTCTAACTTAGGGAAATTAAAATATTAAATTGAATTGATTTACACATGTGGGTGAGAATGTTCTAAGTGACGTGGATCAAGTTTTTTCTAATATGAGCTATCGATTAGAGATTAGATCACGACTGTTGATTTCTTAATGAGAAAATATTGAAGGAAGGCTTGGGGTTATTTAGAGAAGACACACAGAGCAGTAACACTTGAGCTAAGTCGAAATTTTGGGGCGTGTTTTGTTGATAATTTTAGAGTGAGCTTGTAGTGCTTGAGAGGGGCATACTGGCGAGGGATTATTCTGATCTTAAGCTGAGAATACATAGTCAGAGAGGTAGATCCATACTAGGCAGGGCAGAGACCAACAGAAGGGACGCAACCGAGCCAGACTCACGCAGAGGCTGACGTAGGCCCTTCAGGGTGACACAGAGGCAGTGCTGAGCCTAGAAGGGTGACATAGGGGCATCCTGTGCTGCGCAGTGGCTATGCTAGGCAGGAGAAGCTGACGCAGAGGCTGGAGGAGAAAATATAGGGTTCTAGTGGGCTAGAAAGGGCTCGTATTCAAAATATTTCAGAGGAGTGCTTCCTTGACTGAATCAACTGTATTTTCTGTCTCCGAGTGATAGGTACATCTGCTGTGAAATTCTCTGTTGGGAAAAACATCACTGGTGCCCTTGATTGTATTCAGATATTCTTCTTAATAAAAAAACCCTCTAAGAGTTGTTGCACCGGTTTTCCCGCATCGGGTTTTTCTAGGGACATTGTCCAAAAAATATTGTGTCCTTTGTCATATGTGCGATATGTTTCAGTAAATTATCTGCATGTATGTGTAGGTTGCAGTTGTATTTAATTTGATATTTTTCTGAATACTTCAGTTAAATAAATTGTTAATTAATCAAACAAGTAGGAGAAGTAAATCGAGATACTGTAGTACGGTTTCTATATTAAGAAATTTTCACATTAAGGTCTTACTTCATGAATATATATCAATTCTCTGAATCTGTTATGAGTTGAGAGGGACAAAATCCATTAAGGTGCAAACCTTTTTTTAGAGTGCAAAACTTGAAGATCAACTTGTAGATGTTTATAATCTTCCTCATATAACTTCTAAACCAACCAAGACATTTTTATGTTTCATAGCTATAATATATAGATATATCAATATTTGGCTTAAGTGGTGACATCTTATATTTTTATTCACTTTATAGTTTTTTTACAGGTATTACTTGTTAGCTCTAGATTGATTTTGGAAGGAATTACACATCCCCTATCCTACAAAGAATTTTAAAGGATTTCAATCTAGCTAATATCTCCAAAACAATTCATATTTCATACTATTATCACTAAAACTATAATAATGGGATCACGTGGTTTGAAGTCATTTCTAACCTTAACTTAAAAAAAAATTCAAACACATACATTTATATTTTTCCTTTTCTTTCACAAATAAACATTTTTCTCTTTTTATTTTTCAAGATTAAGTTTAGGCTATGGCTAACCCTATAATATTAGATAGAAGAATGGTGTTTAGTGAAAATATTGTCAATAAAACTTAAACAATCAATGAAATATGTGTGTCAAGATCAATATGAAAAATATGGAGGCAATGATTCTTGCGAATAGATGATGGACCTTAGTGTTGAAAGTGAATCATGGTAGTTTTTTAAATAGTATGTACAAAACATGTAAAAAATGTAGTCTAAAAAGAATGGTTTTTCAACATGATTTTGGTGATATTTGATGGAAATTTTTAGAAATATATATTATAGTTGTGAAGTTTTAGAATTTTAAATGCCCAAAAAACATACTAAATTTAAACAAGAAAAATGAACTGATTAGACGAAATTGTCACATGTCTAGACTAGTCCTATGTAAAATATATAATGCAATGAGATAAATCCCACAAAAGACAACCAACGTATGGTAAGCATTTACTCACATTACCTCCAAGTTATAAACTAGCAATTGCACCGAGAGGTGCAAAGGAACACCAAAAGGAGGAGTCAGGGAATCTAGAAGTTAAATGGATGAATCGTGCATTCGAGGACTAGGTTTTTTTAATTCTCTTCTTAGATTGCATTCTTGAATGCAATCATTATTTCCAATGTTGACTCCCCAAGCCAAACTAAGTTTGTAGATGCATGCATCCTCATATTCCCACACGAGTCCTAGGAGTAAATGGTTTCGATGTCGGGCATTAAGTCCCACAAAAACTTGTACATGTCGAGCACTATGAAGAGCATTTGGCTTGACTTTTTTCTCATGGCCACGAATTCCCCAACGTCCTGAATTTAAAGGTTTAAATCATTTGGTCGGCGCAATGCTCCCAATTGAATGAGGTTTTTAATGTTGATACATAATCCAAAGGCTCACCAAGATGTAATTTTTATCATCTAATTTAAAGGTATTTAGAGGATGATTTAATATTTGTTTGCTCGACAATGTAACTATTTTCCACCTTCATTGAGATTACATATGAGAATATTGGCATATGTTAAACTTATGGAGATAATCTGCACTGGAACCCACAAGCCAATGTTCATGCACAAATAAATATAAGCTAATTTATTTATCTAAAATACAATCTTGAGACCTTAAGCCAATTTGGAGCACATTAAAATATTTAAATCATAATTGTAACGACAATTAGAATGTCACGAATTAAATTTTTCCTCATTTCGATCAAAATCACACCTTAAAATTAGTCAATAAGATTATATTTTCCTTCCACGCCACTAAGGTTCCTTATTTTGTTTTAGATTCACACATACATAGATATTCCTGTAAAGGAAAATGTACTGGTATCCTTGCAAAGGAAAAGGTAAAGTTATTTGTTGCCTTTTGGTGGAACAATTGATAATGTGACCATGATCAAGCATCAGAATGAAGAGTAGGATATAACCTTAACATAACAACTGCATCCATGGTGGCCTTTAAGGTTCCATTAGAGTTATATTGAGCAAAGTTCACACTAAAGTGGTATGGCACATCACATTTTTCATCAATAAAAGAGTGCACGCCTTATGCTAAAATGAAGGAAATAAAACTTGTGAAGAATAATTGCTTGAAGGTAGTACAGTGTATGGAATAAAATTAGAAATAAAGGAATCCACATAACACATTATACAACTGCATTTCAGGATTCATCTATGATACACTCATTTCTTGTTGTGGCTGCGTGTATTGCATCATGGATGCTACTCAAATTGTACCCCCTCCCCCCCATCTGGATGAATTTCTTCCTTGTCCAATGCACCCAGAAGATCGATGTTGTCTTTGAGGCACAAGGCAACTATGCAATAATCATGTTGGGCAAGAACAAACTAAAATCAAGTACCGTGCTTCTTGTACTAATGTTCCTAGAAATCCATATTGGTACAACACAAGCAAGATAATGATGGCTATTCCTCCCTCATCTCCTTTCTGAGACCACTGATTTGCACATATTTAGATTTTTTTCATTATATCATGGATGCATTGAAGGTAAAGAAATGCATCAACCCCTATTTTGATGAGATACTAAACAACCCTATTCAACAAGCTATAGAATTCTAAACCTTGACAAGCCAAAAAACACACCTATCAAACCATCGAACCTCGCCACGTTGAACGAACAATTAACAAAAATTGAATGCATAGGGTGACGTGGATTAAAACAAGTCTTGTTACATGTGAATTGATATGATTTCTATAACACCTTAACACTTGTCCAGGCCATAAAGACACAAACAAAAAAATTGTATCGACATGGTTTAGAAAAGGAAAATTGTATCTACCTGGTTTTCAATATTTCTAGTTGTGGAGACGATAAAGAATACTTTCCCAACTTTAAATCCTTAAATTGTATCGACACGATTTAGTGGAGACGATAACGAATACTTGCCCAGATTTAAATTTTAAAATTGTATCGACATTGTTTAGAAATGGAAAAATTTATGGACATGGTTTCCAAACTTTCGATTGTGGAGATGACTAAACAATCAATAATGTGACCATGACCATGCATCAGAATAAGAATGTCTGTTAACCAAATCATATATGGACACAACAGAGAATATAGGACAATCAAGCAAGAATCCTTCTAAGATTATTAGAAGTGGTCGTTGTCGATTGGAAATTGGATTACTGTGCAATTTTCAATATTGTAAATGCAATTAGTCCATCGAAAACATTCTAGCGCGTAACTTAGTCTTGTAGCTTTCCGACCCACCTGTGGCAATCATAGATAGATAGAACAAAAAGCTTGCAAGCAAGTGAAGACTAAAAATATCACCGCAACTAACAAAGATAGGAATTGTCACAATCCTAATATATTTTGGTTCACTGCAACATTACATTTTCTATTATAATATATGTTTACATCTTCTATAAAATTATCAAGATAACGAACCTTTGTGAGAAGAACACTTAACCATGTTGTTTCATAGGCTCGCAACCTCTCCGTCGCTTTGGAGGTGGTTGCAAATAATTCCACTATGTCTCAACAATCTCACATCCTATTCTATGTCAATCATCATGTTCATGGAACTAGTATATCATGTGAAATCTATTGCACCCGACGTCGTCGAAGCTCTGAAAGCCACTAGAATTATCAGTATCACCTCTGTGTTTTTGTCCAACTTTTTCTTTTGGAAGTTTAAGTGTGGCAGTATTTCCATCAAAATATATTGAGGTGAGACCGTCATTGTGGAATGAATTTGAGTCCTGTAGAGTACAAGTCGGCCATAGATGGTATGCTCAGTTCGTCTCTCGTGGGAGGTATGATCTTGATAGATGATTTATACCCTTCCTCCTCTTAAATTTTGTCTACTTATTTATTGACAAGAAGAGAAAAGGGTCCCTTTAATGTACTATGAATAGGTAGGTTACCAAGGGTTGGAAGATGAAACAAGGGTAAGTTTAGTGCGAATTGCACAACCCTCGATTTGAGTGATCTTCGAGTCAAGTTTGTAAGAAATCGAATGAGACCAACGTTTAAAGAGGAGGCAACATTCCACATCAAACTAAAGGCTCGTGTAATGTTTGACATGTCCTCTCAAACAATATTTCGTAATTTGATTTTGATTGTTAGAAGCATGAACAATAGTGTGGTACAACACCTCCAGTATGTGGATCTTCAAATCCTCGATCAGCTTGAAGCTGAAAGTCGAGAATTCTTCGCAAACAGGCCACAAGCCTAAACAGAGTGCAAAGTGTCTCTTCTTCCTTCGTTTCAAAACCACACTTCCAATGTGAATCTACGGAAGTGCAAGCGAAACGCTTTCATGATGAAGATTTTGCGGCTCGCCAGGACGATGGTTCATAAATATCACTAAAACTCGCCAAAAATTCTGCAAAATTTGTCGAAATGTGTCTAAATATAATTCATTCGAAAGACGAAAATAAATCTTTCAGATTGGGTGGAGTGAACAATGTTTTCCCACCTAATCTCATAAAGAAAACACCGAAAAAGAAAACACCTTCTCGGAATAAATATTGTTGAATTGTCAAAAGAAAACTTCGATAAAGTGTCGCCAATGTTCATTTTGTTGACTTTTGTCGTGGCATGTGCTTTGTGGTAAAGTTTGGAGTAACTGAGACGTTCTCGTAGAACGATCTTGTTACATGTCATTATTGACTAAAGGTAATTTTGTGAGTAAACGCTTTTCTTTGTACCTTTATTTCTTTATCTTTCCTTCAAAAACTTTGTGATGTTGCTAGTTGGAGCTTTCTATGTTTTGGAAATTATTTTGTTTCCTCCTATTCCGTAATCAACTATTTTTCATAACCGCGATTCTATTATTTTCTGGACATTGAAGCTCCCTGCCATACGACTGTGTTTCAGGTCGATATGCCTTTGATGTCTATTTAATTGATTCGTTTTTGTAGACCTCGGATTTGCATATTTACCACTCCTTTCGTTCAGGCTTTAGGTTTATTTTGTGACATGTGCCCAATCTGCCACAATGCCTGGTTATTATTCGTTTCATAGATAGTGTCATATGTGTTTTAGGTATATTTATGGCCTTTTCAGAAAGCCATTTCCAACATTTCTTCCCCTTTTCTAATATTTATTTTCTGCATTGTGCCAATGTTTCAAGTATGTGCGTTCATAGCTTTCAGCTTTCTGTATATCAAGTTTGTTTCCCTTGAAATTCTCTGTAGATGATTCTTGTTTGTCTCTTTGTGGTAAAGATGTATGTTGTGTCAGTGATTTCTGTTACTGCGCATGGACGCACAACAATTAGCATAATATTTGTAAAATAATAGATTCACCAATTTAAAACTTTGATCCCATCGACTCTGTACACTAATGCTGCATTATGGAATGCTTATGTAAAGCGCTTGTTCGTTAGGATTTGGATTTTAAGGGTTGCAAAATGGCATGTGTATGGTTGTTCTACTCTTTTGATATCCACCACTGGGTAACAACTACAAACGTAGAAAACCCCTATAACAAGTAGTTTGATTTGGTGTTGGCGAGAAAGGAGGTCTCTAGCACCCAGGTTCAGAAGAGAGGTCAACAAGGTTTCCGCAGTATTCTAGCACAACATCGAAATTTTCACCCTACTATGAGGCACAGAGCATCTCACCCGAGGCATGCCGTGACCTTAATAAGGTTAGGAAACAGATCAAGTATCGACCGATTACAATTATAAAGCACAGTTGAATGGACTTGGAATAGAAAACAGATCTTACTACTTTGCATAAGACATCACTTATTAAGCACATTCAATGTGTAGAATTAAAATCTAAAATAGGCCATACATTCACAATAACCAACTGATTAACACGGAACTCAGAACATCAAACACATGTAGAGCTATATTTCATTATCAATAACAAACAATTACATTACTCTGCAGACTCTATTACAGAGTGATACAACACAACAACGACATAATAGAGCTCTCTTATGGCTCTCCTCCTCAGCGCTCTACTGGACTAACCTCCCGTCTACGTTGGCTGATTGCCTATTTGTTCTTCCGCCAATGTGACAGTCAGTCTTCCCTATTTCCCTACTTCGTTGTTCGCTGCTTCTTCCTGATCACTGGGAGTTCTACTGACTGTCCTTGTCTCCCATTGCTGCCATCTGTGTTGGTTTTCTGTAATTGTTGCGCCACCTATTCTCCAGGCCTCCGCAAATGTGATAACTCCCTATCTACCATGGTTGCACTCCGCCACCTGTTCTCTGCAACTCAAAACTGTTTCATTTTCAAAACAAAGGCCCCACCATTTGGCAAGTAACAATTAACCATTTATCATTTTTGGCACACCTTTCAACTTAGAAATTATATATATTTTTTCATGCAAGATGCTTACTATTCTCAATGTGCAAAAGTACTCTTCCCCATTCTCGCATTATTATAATGGAAGATCAGTCCCATGACACTCTTGAAAGATCTTAGTGTGAGAAGCTATGCATGAAATGACTTGCTTGCACCTTGCATAGGGGGGTTTAAGCCTAGGTGGAGTATGAAACATACCTGCATTACCAACTAACCAATATCTGTTGGGCCCTTCAGTGATTATGCCAGCGACAACTGTGACAGGATGGTTCATAAATATCAATGAAAGTCGCCCAATATTGTGCAAAATTTTCCAAAAAGTGTTAAAATATAATTCATTGGAAGGATGAAAATAAAGCTTTGGGTGGAGTGAATAATATTTTCCCACCCAATTTTATAAAGAAAAAGTCTTTCTACATAACTAGTTATGGGAATAACAACCGTTCTCTGAAGTGTTTAGATTTAATTTAGCTTCACAGAAATATTTTGAAGAGATATTCAAGGTAAGAGTTAGTTTTGAAGACAAAAAAACTATCCTACAAAGTATATAAACTCAATCTAACTTCACATAATGATAACATATTATTAAATATAAATTGTTTTTCTATCCAATATTATAATTAATCTCAAATTAAAATCAACTAAAAAAACTTATTATCTCATCCAAATCACATAGGGTTGAGTCTGAATTTAAGTAAAAGGCCCCGTTAATATAAACCTTTTTACTTACTGATTTGCTCATTGAAGATATTGATTTTAGTATGAATAAAAAGGTTTAGAATAATTTTTGTTTACATTAAATTGTCAGAAATTATACGAAATGACAGAAACAATATAGAATTTACCCAGCAGAAATAAACATAAAAATCGAGCAACAAAATCATTAACATAAACACAAATGTTTAACCGGGAAAAACCCCAAACTCCGGGAAAAACCCATCCTAATGAAATTTCATTAGCATTGGCCAAAACCCTGGCCAATCCAGCCAAGTGAGCCTTCACCGCTCACCTCCAGGCCCTACCTTACAATGAAGTCTTCCCAGCCTTTTATAGGCTCCATTACATGCAATACCATAGGCTGAAAACTATGGGTGCACAAAACCATGTGCCCCAAAACCACCACTGTTTACCCTAGTCCACATTGACTCTACCCCGAGTCAAATTTACCTAAAAATTCCCCCCTTAAACTTGACTTGGGGCTTCTTGACTAAATCCAGCCAAACCTGCTAAGTGAGACAACCCCGCTCACTCTAGCTCTTCCCCCCTCAAATTTTTACCCAAGGTAATTGTTAACTTGACATCCCCCCTATCACCTAGGTCTAACCCAGACTTTACCAGTGATTTACCCAGGGGTACGCATGCCATACCAGGTCTTACAGCAGTATGCCCATTTACATGTAAAAATTAACTCCATTATAATAATTTTTTTTGTTTCATTGTTGCTGTTCTTTGTATGACCATTCTCTACATTCATTGCTATTCATTTATTACATGCATTCCTTTCCTTCTCTTTGAGATGTTTTCCGAGCAATGATGCGAGAAACAGATCCATTCATCCGCCGCTGCAATATCTGATGGGTACTGATCAAATTATTTGTCATGAGCCGTTCCATAACGATCCACAATCTAGCACCCAATACCAGATCGTTTGCAATATGTTGAAATGGTCGTTTCTGAAATTGAGGCAGGAATTTCTAACGTGGCTCAAATCCGTAAACATCGCAGCTGTATTTCAACCCTCCTCATATTCATCGGAAGAAGATATGATTTGAAAATAATTATTTTACACCAACCATTCTCTCCACTGATGCAACGTCCGGCAGAAACCTTTTTGGCCATGATCGCGCTCTTCAATCTAGCGTAGAGAAGCCCTTGCGCCAGATCTGCATCACCACCATCTCTTTGACCTCAGTGCCCGAAAAATTGGGCTCCTCCATACACGCTTCACCTTTGCCCAGATCTCGAGTTCAATTCTCACGGGCCATAAAGCGCTTCCAAAGAAATTTGTTTTGTCAGAACCGAATTGTGAGGGAATCATTCTTTTTCTTCCATCGAACTTGACGCTGCAATCGCACTCCTGCATCATTCAAAGATCAAGCTGACGCTTAAGGTTCAAGGACGCTGCCCTGTCCATGGTGACTATCCACATCATCCATGTGTGCCAACATTATGATCACCCACGATGCACCTCTTCAGATTCGGATTTCACGGCTCTGCAATTGATTTTGACAGACTCTTTTGAATTCAGCCCTCAACATTGCTTTCGAACTCGTCTTCTGCACGTAAGACTGCAAATGCAAACAATGTCCTCTGATCCGGCTCTAGATCAGCTTCTGGTTCTGTAGCTTCCTCGTGGTCCCTCTTGTAAACTCCACAACAATGCGGCTCCCATCCAGATCTTTCATCCGCATCACGAGGATCGCTAAATTCAATAAAGGCGAAGTTGTGCTTCAAATCCACATCACGGATTCTACAAAAACGTTTGCCAGAAACAATTAGCAGTGCATCAAGGTATTGATTTGAATGAAAGTTAGCTTCTCAGTTCCACTCATCGATCTTTTATCAATGGTAGATCCACACCAGATCTGCCTTCTTCACATGCAGATCTATTCAGATCTGATGCCTCCTTTACTCGCAGATCTAGATCTTCAACATCAGATCTGTCAGATCTAAACAAATTTCGCACTCCAATTGCAAGAAGGCATCCTGCAATAAAAAAAAGATAACAGAGACAATGAAAATGCCGCAGGTCGGATGCCGATCATTCGACATCATATCGTCCATCATTTTCTGACTGTAAATAAATTTAATCAGATCCAGCATATTCACACACAGATCTAATGCCTTCTCTCATAGATCCGTCCTTTTATGTATATCTATCTATCTAGGAGAAAATTTCACGCAGTGGCAACCAACTGAAAACTTGGCAGCTCATTCAGGATTTCAGATCTTCATAGCTCCGATACCAATTGTTAGAAATTATGCACAACAGAAACAATAAAGAATTTACCCAGAGAAATAAACATAAAAAGTCAGCAACAAATCATTAACATAAACACAAATGTTTAACCGGGAAAAACCCCAAACTCCGGGGAAAACCCATCCTAATGAAATTTCATTAGCACGTCAAAACTCCCGTCAATCCGGCCAAGTGAGCCTTCACCGCTCACCTCCAGGCCTACATTACAATGAAGTCTTCCCAGCCTTTTATAGGCTCCATTACATGCAATACCATGGGTCAAAACCATGGGTTCACAAAACCATGTGCCCCAAAACCACCACTCTTTACCCTAGTCAACATTGACTCTATCCCGAGTCAAGTTTACCTAACATTAATATCAGCCTAATCACCTTTATAAAAGTGATTGAATACAAATCCGTCGATATAAGTTTAATTACCTTACCTTACACTGTTTTAAAACATTATTTTAAAATAACCAATTTGCTATGATTTCACAATCAGAATCAATATATCCATGGAAACCCTGTAATGGCTATTATGGGTGGATTACTTAACATTATTTTAAAATAACCATTTTGCTATGATTTCACAATCAAAATAAATATATCCATGGAAACCCTGTAATGGCTATTATTGGTGGATTCCCTTTGATTTATATAGGAACGGACAGATTCTGCTGTGTTGTAGGGGTCGATCAAGAAGATGAAAGGATTGGTTCATAAAGTTGAAATATCAAGGATATGCTTTGGAAAGAATATATGAATTAGTTGTTGGGGTTTTTAATATTTATTATACATTTTAATAATGATAATGATTTATTACGATAATAAAAATTAAGTGTATTTTATTTTAACTATTTTATAATTTAAATTATAAGATGTAGCAATTTTTTTGAAAATTATTATAGTTTTATTTATTTAAAAGATGAAAGGAATCAATATAGTTTGATTTAGTTAAAAAATAGAAAAAGTTAGTAAATAGATATTTAATATTGAAATTTAATTTAAAAATATTTTGATTAATTTAAGAAAAAATGTTTTATTTTTAGCTTTTTAAATATCACAAAAGTAACAAATTTTCTAATCAAAATATCAGTGAAACAATTTAACACTTCAACAAATGCCAATATCAATAATTTTCTTTGAACTAAATATCCAATAATAATAATTTCTACAATCCATTTATTATTAATCATCATAATAAAAATTATCAATATATATAATCACCTTCTTCACATAAATTATACTATAAATAAATTTATACCTATTCATGAAAACACAATAACCCTAATAACAATTCGTTTAACCACCTTCTTCACATGAATTATACTATAAGTAATTGTATACCTACTAATGAAAACACAAGAGTACTAATTTCGTTTTGTGAACATTCTATGCATCTCAGGTTCTATTTAGAACTTTTGAATCACTTTCACATAATTCTGAGCTCAACTTGATTGTAGAGTCCGAAATATTTTGAAAATCTAATCAACAATAACAAAGCTAAAGAGTTAATTTTGGTCATGTCCTATTTTTGAAACATATTGTAAATAAATTTAACTATTAATGAAAACATTCAATACTATCACTGACAACCAGTTTTGTGAACATTGTATGCACCCTTATATGTAATCAGAATTTTTGAAGGTACTCAAATTAAAAAAAATTATGGAAACAAAACTTTTAAACATGAAATATAGTTCTCCACACTTGCTTAGATAGTGGTGACTTCTTAAAATATATATCACTTATCATTTGAGTTTAACTTCACACTTGGGTAGATAGTGGTGATTTTTTAAAAATATATCTCACTTATCATTTGAGTTTAACTTGATGGTAGATTTTGGAATATTTCAGAAATCTAATCTAACCAATAGACATACACACATATCATTTGAGTTTAACTTAATGGTAGATTTTGGAATATTTCAGAAATCTAACCTAACCAATAGACACATAAAATTTGAGTTTAACTTGATGGTAGATTTTGGAATATTTCAGAAATCTAACCTAACCAATAGACACATGGAAAGATAGTGAGGACCTTTTTAAATATACATCACTTTTTATTTGAGTTTAACTAGATCCCAGATTTTGGAATATTTTAACTAATAAAAGTAAACTCAAATAGTGAACTTCATTTAACTCTATCCATCAAATTTTTAAAATATTTAAGAATGTACAATTTAAATAAAGATAACCTGACCTATCTCATTTCTTTCATCTTTCCAACCTTTTTATTAAAAATAAAATTAATAAAACATTAAGAGGATTTTAAAAAACTTAAACACTTTTTTCTATTAAACTTTTCAACTTTTATTTAAAACCATTTAAGCCATCTTTCAAAAACTTTTTTAAACCATTTAAATTATCTTAATATGGTTATACTAAGTTAAAAATTAGGGAAAAATCAGAAAGGCTATAAATAGAGAAATTATCATTCACCAATTTTATGGTCTACTATTTTCCACAAAAATGTCCTTTCAAAACCCCATTGGATAGATAGCAGAAGTTAAAAATTATGGAAAAATCAGAAAAGCTATAAATAGAGAAATTATCGTTCACCAATTTTATGGTCTACTATTTTCCACAAAAATGTCCTTTCAAAACCCCATTGGAAAGGGGAAGAAGCAAATAGAAAGCTCTGTTACTTCCTCCGTCACAAATTAAGTAGATGCCAACTAAATTTTCAACTGATCTGTAACACATCGTCCTCGCCATGTAAGTGTTTTCATGTTTGCACTATGGCACATTCATAAAACATACAGAACACTAAAATCTGGCAAAGGACTTGCAAATATGAATTGAAACATTAACTTGAAAACCCTGAACCCTAAGTGGTGTTTGAAACATTAACTTGAAAATCCTGAACCCTAAGTAGTGTTTGAAGAGAGAAGCCAATATCCATCAAAGCTGATAGTCTAAATTAACAGGACAACTTCCTCACAAAATGAGATGAGACAGAAAACTTGATTTCTCTATTTCATCACTCACTCACACCTACATATATAACCCTAAAAATCTTACTGTACAGATCCATTGGTCCGATTGATATAATTATCAATCCCCATTCCATGGGATGAAATGGATAACCAATTTATTCCACGGAATAAACATTTGAATCCTTCACAGTAGCACCATAGAAAGCTGCTGAACTTCCTCACAAAATGGGACAGAGAACTTGATTTCACTATTTCATCACTCACTCACGCCTACATATATAACCCTAAAACTCTTACTGTACAGATCCATTGGTCCGATTGATATAATCCCCATTTCCATGGGGATGAAATGGAAAACCAATGTATTCCATGGAATAAACATTTGAATCCTTCTTCCATCACAGTAGTACCATAGAAAGCTGCTGCAAGCTCAATTCATGGAGGCTGAGGCTGAGATTATCAGGAGGAGTCCGCAATCTGGCCCTAATGAAAAGCGGAATTCGAAACAGTTGGTTGCGAAATCTTTCAATCCGGATACCATGGAGGAGTCGCCTGTGCAAACGAAACATGAAGTAAGAATACTCTAGGGGAACTCTGGTGCAAATAACTCTTAAACGCCTTGAGGGCGGAATCCACATTCACTGCGACTTGCCCTACATTCGCCATGCCCGTGCCGTTCCCGATGTACCCAGCCTCCAAGACGTCCGCTTTTCCCCTTTACTTCTTCTGAATATGTACTCCCCTGAGCTGTGAAGGTTGAACAAACAAAGTAGACGTCGTCGTTTTCCCCTTTCGTTATCCTGAATATGTGCTCCTGTGCGCTGTGAAGGTTGAAGAAGACAAAGTTTTGAACATCAGCAGGAAAAAGACAAAGTTTTGAAGGACAGAATAGCTGCAGAAACAGGGGAAAGCGTGGGCAGAAAGCAAGCTGGACAGATGACCATTTTTATTAGTTGAAAGGACAAACACATGGCACAATCTCATTGGTAGGAAGGGCGAAATTCAAACTCCCACCCCAAGCCAGCAAAGATTGGCGCAATAAACGATATTTATCTTCGCTCCCAACGAGTGATCGGAATTGAATCCAGTACAACAACCAATTAACACCCAGGTTCTCACATAGGTGATTTTCTACCACAGAATTAAGAAAAATGGATAGAATCCTTCTGTTCCTAAGAGCCTCCCGCTGTAGTTATGCTCACTGACCATTCGCACAAAAAAAATATTTGCCAAATTCAACTGCATTGTCCGACCTGAACATCAAAATGGATGGTCTGGAAGGATCTATCAGCAATGCCCAACTGGAGGTAGCACCACAAATGGACATCGTCATTGCGGGGGGTGGACTCGCGGGCCTTGCTCTGGCGCTGGGCCTTCAAGAACGACACATCCAAGCTCACGTGTTCGAGTCCCACCCCGTTCTCAGCGCAGCCACAGCTACTGTAATAGGTATTGGCACCAACGGTATCACTGCCCTGGAAGGCATTAAACCTGGACTCACCACCGCAATAGCCGAAGCAAGCGCTTACACCATAAAATTCAGCTATAAGTCCTACATTAATGGACAGGAAGAGATATCCAGAACCACAATAAGGTCCCCTGGTGATTGGATCACTGTGCGATGGGAGTCCGTTCAGCAAATTCTTGCTAGCTTCCTTCGTAAATCCTCAATTTGCTTCTCTCACAGACTAATAGGATACAAGCCATTCAAGGTCGGTATATATTCACGTTATATTCTAAATTCTGTATATGGCTAATTAGTTCTCGAGTTAATTTAGGGCATGCTTCATATATATATATATATATTTTTTTAGAAGAACTCAACAGTCAGCCTACGCCTTGTCTTCCTGGAAGTAAACTAGGTTGTAACTTATAATCCGGGGATTTGAACCTTGGACTTTTGGCAAATTTTAATTACTTAAATCACAAATTAAATTACCCGTGAGACAAAATATAATATATTGTATTATTAATTAGAAAAAAATATTTTCCAAAATTTTAAATATATTTTTGAAATTTAAAATATTTTTAATTTATGATTATGAAAAAAAATAACAAATTTAAATATCTGTTATTTTTTTTACTCTTCATGGTTATCAGTGTTTATATTTTTTATTTTGAAAGAATTAAATTATATATATTTAATTTCAATAATTTTTAAAAATTGTGTGAAATTCTAAATGCAAAAATATATAAAAAAGAAAACAATTACACTATTAAACAATACGAATGTTCTGATAATATATGAAAAATTAAATAGTTCACATAATTTTGTTTAATCAAATAGGGTGATTATGTGATCTGTCTTGTGTCTATATTTAATAGATCCAAGATATTTGAAAAATTAAAAGGTTCACATAATTTTATTTAATCCAATATCGTGACTATGTGATCCGCCCTGGTGTCTATATTCACTAGTTCCATGATATCTTTTAGTTGGATGCATTCTCACTGAGAGAGAGATGCACCAACGGTCAAGGGATCAGCCTAACTTCAATGCTCCTCCCTTGAAAACCCCTGTAATAGGCCAATCCGCTTAATTTTGAATAATCTATAATTTAAAATTATATATATATATATATATTTTTTTTTTTAAAGTGTAAATTAGTTGATTGGTGTGAAATCCAGGTTTTTAAATAATTTCAAATTTCATATCATTAAATAAATAAGTTAAATGAAACAATTTTTCAAAAACTAAACCAATATATAGATAGATAGGGTTAGAGTATGCTTTAAAACTGTTTTGATTAGTCAATTAAAATTAGGGTAATGTTTTTAGACTAGATATTTAGCGGGAGTGAAAGTGAAAGTTTGTTTGGACTAGTAATTTCAGGTGGTGGTTTTCGTTCAATAATAATAATAAAATGGTGGTTTTTCTTGAATTATGGTAATGAATCCATTTACATTTCCCAATAACAAATAATGAGTATCTTCACTGCTTATTGTACCTGCCGCCTTAGGTCACTACGCATCAGGTTTTTCCTGATTGTGACATTAATTCACTTTGATTAGACATATGTTTTCAATTTTTTTTAATTTTTGCCATGGTTCAACTATAAGATTTATTATTGTTTATTTATTTTAATTATTTTAATTTGTTTTTCTGGGATTCTATTGGTTGCAAAATTCAACATGTTATTGCAAATTTCATAGATATTTGTGCAGCAACAATAAACACAAGCTATGCAAAGTCAAGAATTTACTGATACAATATCCATTATCATAGGCCGTGTGAATCGTGCTGAACCATATTCCAAAGCGTACGGAAAGTGTGAATAATACGGGAGGAGTAGTCTGACAACTCCATGTGAGATGAACCGTCCACTCCTCCAATTATTCCAGACAATTTAATATTGTCCTTATATCTTAAATGTTCATCCTCGCGTTATATTTTAAATGCGAACTTTATAGACCATAACCCCAAGCAATAACATGTATAACGTCTTCTCCGAAAGTCTCACAACGGACTTTGGTTAATAACCCTCGTCCAGACCTTAGAATTAAACCCCCAAGCTTTATCATATCGCTAAATTGTTTAATGTGTGCTCACGGCTCCCACACATCGGGCCTAATACCTCAACATCTATTTTGTCCTCAACTCAATTGCTATGGGGCATCACCATAAGTCTTCGACCTTAGGCTTAAAACCCAGGTGCCAACATCAATGTATGTAATGTTTCTCGGTCCCACAATTAACATTTCATGTCATTCCCAAGGTCTGACCCATTCCACTCATATCCACTAACTAAAGTTCGAACTTAATATGATTTAACCACCGTAGAATATCAAAACCATGTATTAAAATGAAATGCCATCGGCCCCACTACATTATTAACTTACCTCACTCATCCAACGGCTCGGGATTTGTCGCGCTCCCAATCTTCATCCAACGATTCATAACACATATCGCGCAACAAAGTTGCACGCAATTTGCTCCTCTGAATTCACGCGATGGAAGTGGTTTTTACAAACCACCTTTTTCCACGTGTCCATCGACTAGTGGGATCACGTTTTTTTGTCGATCCAGCTTACCGCTCGAAAGGTTGCGCGATACAACTAGTTTTGCTCCTCAAAACCACTCCACTGTAGCTCCTCACAGTTTCGTCACTCCACGCAAGGTTCCGTCCTAACTCTTCTGTTCGGGGTTCCGCTTCGTTCATTCATAGTTCTACGCCTTGCTAATTCCATTGCACAGGTTTTCTTCTAATTCCATTTCAATGCACACACAATTAACAGACCACCGCTATTGTGAGGACCAGCGCACTCCTGGTAATTTGACTAACTAATTTCGGAAGCTTTAATACCTCAATTCAGAGATTTGAGATATTACTTTAAAATCTTGATGGTTATAAACCATAGAAATGACCCACTTTATAAAATGGCTTTTATATTTTGACTTCACTAGACCAAGGCCCTAACCCTCACATCCACACCTTAGACTTGCCTACGGCATTTCTATAAACAAATGCATTAATATACATTACGTTTTTCAACCAAGGTTTAGAATATCATATAAGACCCTTGGCGCTGGTTTAAACCCAAGAACAAACATATATAAGAATCTTTGGCCCCACGGCTTGCCTTGTTAACCAATACTCCGCACATGGGCTTTACTATCAAAACCATTACATAATGTTTACGGCATATCCATTCACGTAACATACGACAACATTTCCCAATCAACGTTAAGAACCCTTGTGACAACCTTGCATGTATTGATTCATATATATATTGACCACATTATCATTCCCCGACTCATATGAATCATCGACCTGGGGTTAAACTCAACATCAACATTATAACAACTCTATAGCATATTTATCATCGGAGGCATTCATTCACGTATCTCTTTGATTATTAAACTTCAATCCATTAACGTTAAACCACACTTATAATTAATCGAAATCTTCGGGCCCACATTCAAATGCTCAACCATTATAAACGCTTCACCATCTGATGACCCAACTTTTGTCGCACCCCTTCTGACAATCGAATGGATGAAATTGCATATCGCGTTTTTAAAACGCTCGGGAGATAATCCTCCAAAATTGCGCGACGTAAGTGGTTTCCAATTACCACTCTTGGACGCGTGTCAAGCCAAGACCATAATCGCGTTTTTTTTTGGCAAATTTAAATACCACTTCTAACTCGCGCGATACCGCCGATCTACCAACTCCGGTTTCACTGTTCAGTGTTCGTGGTTCCACTCCATTCTGACTCAAGGTTCCGTTCTTTGACTCGTCGACTCACCATATCTTGAGCGATCTCACATATTTGCTCCCCTACCATTGATCTACGGTCTCACTAAACCCTTGACTCCCGGATTTTATTTCTAACTGCGGCCAGCATAATTTCCTTTGCATGGTTTACACAGACCCAAAAATCAGACGCTGGTATTACTCATGCCCTCCTTCAGAGATCAACTCACCGATCTCTATCGAATTCTTCACACGGGGTTCAACGCATTCAGTATTCAGTTCCCAGACTTATAATTCGTAATTTCATGCACACCCAACGCAATATCGACATAAATGTCGATTTCTTTAATGGCATACAGAATAGACTTAACCCCCAATTACCGAGTGTATATCCCGCAGTGTTTATGCCATTGAAATTCAAACCCATTCACGTAGGATTAAATCAACAATACCCATATAACTCAGAGGTCAAATCCCACGTATATATATACACAAAATTTCCAATTGAACTCTATTATTCAATTCAACCACAGTGTTGACAATTTTGTCAATTTATCAATAAGTTAACAGGATACTACTTCGTTCCTATTGCTTAATTCACTGAAACACCAAACAGTCTTGTACAAGAATTGATCAAGGGACACACATACATTCAGAACCTATTCTTCATGTATACAAATAGGATCAATTTACAGAAACTCTATCTCTGGCCAGATTTTTAATTCGATGGCCTCCTACTCTGTCTCTTCAGAACAGCTCTCTGCCTTCTTTTTACACTACGGATGCTTACTTTTTATACAAGAGATGAATGAATCGATTCACCTCCTATAACAGCCCAATAAACTCAATGCAAAATTTGATGAGAGATTTGCACCTAGACTTCATTTGATTTGTAGCTCAAAAGATTTGATCAACTTTATTACAAAGAAAATCTACTCTGTCATACTCGTATTGATGTCAAAAATAAGCTAAGCATATGTAGCAGATCTAATCCACACATCAAATGCATATGCTCATGGGTTGTCCTAGTAATTATCAATTGGTTATCATCATCAACACAAAAGTTGTTTTACTTTAATTTAGATAGATTTAAACTACTACTATATAGCGCATAAATTTTAAATTTTTACCTTAATTTAATTATATTTAAACTAAATTAAGCAGCGTCTTTATTACAAAGCAAATCCTCATATACATGCTCAAACTCAAATTGCAACATCTCTATAATTACATTAAGCAGCATGTAATAGCTACTCATAGACATTTTCAAGATCACATTGCAACATTGCTATATTTAAATTAAGCAGCAGGTAGTAACTACCTTGTAGCCTTGTTTAAATGCCATTTCACACACAATACTAGTATTACTTATAATCCAAAATACAGATCGGTGCAGCACCTGGAGATATTTAAACATTTAGAGATGCACAAGTTTATTTATACTTTCTCTGATCTTAAATCCCTGATCAACGTAGTAGCGAAAGATATTTAAACATATGAAATGCACAATCCAGACCTCATTCTTTCATTTCCTTGACAAGGGGGATTGTGTGGCTCAAGGGTTTAATATCTCTCAATGCTACACTAATCCAGGACTCAGGATCAGACTCTGCAGCTGCCCGCATCCTGGCCAAAGGGAATGCTGTTCAGTGGCAGGAAAATGGTATAGTCAGCATGCAGCCATGGTGACGTCGGTGAATCAATGAGCAGTCTGTTAAAGAATCTGGTCAATTGAATTGAATGAGTGAGGAGTTCTATATTGTTAAAATTGGCAATTAAGGTCAAATTCCACTTTGACCGTTCATTTGATGGAGCATTAAATTTCATATAAGGTCATGGAGCACAAGAGACATGTCACTTCACTTTTAACGATTTGTATAAATACAGATGTTCTTTCATCTCATTTGGCATCATCATCAATCATATATTTTTTTCTTTTTCTCTCTTTGGTTCGTACAGCTATTGGGCATTCTCTTTCTCTCACACGTGTGGCAAGGAGGATGGATTTTAGAATGAATTCAGGGCCGAAATTTTCAGAAGTTGACTGGAGTTTGATCAGTGTTGACTAGAGGC
>CM076571.1:380270085-380392356 GCA_034641835.2 Pinus albicaulis | reverse complement strand
ATATTAGCCTAATCACCTTTATAAAAGTGATTGAATACAAATCCGTCCATATAAGTTTAATTACCTTATCTTTGCTATTAAAATACTGTTTTAAAACATTATTTTAAAATAACCAATTTGCTATGATTTCACAATTAGAATCAATATATCCATGGAAACCCTGTAATGGCTATTATTGGTGAATTCCCTAACATTATTTTAAAATAACCATTTTGCTATCATTTCACAATCAAAATAAATATATCCATGGAAACCCTGTAATGGCTATTATTGGTGGATTCCCTTTGATTTATAGAGGAACGGACAGATTCTGCTGTGTTGTAGGGTTGGATCAAGAAGATGAAAGGATTGGTTCATTGTAATATCCCAAATATCAAAATTCTAAATAAATCAACACATCACACAACACAACAAACATAAGAAATTGAAGCTCAATTGTGAATCCTGAATGGATCCACCACATAAATATTACCACGGGGTTTTCGTCCTGGGATCAATAAAAGAACTGGCCAGGCCAGGTTCTCAACCCAAACATAATAAAATAGATAATCCAGAATGCCCTAAATGCCTAGCTTCTCTCCCCTTTTATAGGCTTGATGGGTCAATATCAACAAGAAATACCGTGGGTCAATACCATGGGTCAATACCATGGGAAAATACCATCAAGAAATACCATGGGGAAATACCATGGGTTAAAACCACGGGTCAATTCTATCCACTTTGACGGGATCAAGAAAGGGAATATTACAAATCCTCCCACCCAAAGATTGCTTGTCCTCAAGCGATCCACTTCTATCCACAACAGAAGCATTTGTACATTAATACCAGGATCCCATACAATCTGATGTGCCCTCCACGTTGAATGATCCTGAATGGATCCTTCAATACCTGGATCCCAAGCAATCCTTTGGCCAATCATTTCCCCAATGGATTCTCCTGGATCCCAATGCCACCTGAATCCTGGGACCTGTGGGTTATGGTACCATTTCAACCCTCCATCATTGTCCGCACCAAAGGGCCCAAGCTGCAATATGCCCTCGGCTGTGAGTATCCTCCCCTCAAAATGCATGATTCTCTCCTCATTTGATTCTCCTTGAGTATATTCATCCTGGACCTCTTCACATGTGAGGATGAGTTGTCCATCCTTTCTGGTTGTCAAACATGGATGTACTGGTGGACTGTTGTCTATACCTGATTGCCCATACTCTTTATGGATGTCCTCCGTTGTATTTATAGATTCAACTACCACATCATCAGGAGGAATTGCATCCTTCCTTTCGTCATGTACTTTTTCAAGTTGACTGATCAGCTTGTCCTGCAAGTTTCTCTGAAGAGTATGGTGTTGTTGTTCACCATTTGTATTTCACTGCTCAGATCCTTCATAGGTCCTCTCCTGAAAACCAGCGAACCCATCAATGGATGAATCCTCATGCTCTGAAGAAGTCTCTAATTTTGCTATCCTTGTTGCCTCCTTATTGTCTGGACATGAATGGTCAAGTGCCCAAACTTCCTTGCATACAAAGCATAAGCCTTTCCTCCTTAGTTCATTCTTGTTGTCTCCACAAATCTTTGTTAGTTCCTCCTTGGTTAACTTCTTTCTAAGTAGTTTGATGCTCTGTTTGATCAACCCCTCAACTAGTTCATAAGCAGCAAGTGATGCAATTAGCTCCTTCCTCCAAATGGCCAACAATTTGGATCTCAATTGTTCGCAGATGGCCCTATCTTCTCCTAAGATCGGAGACATGATCTTTTTCATGTCTGTTTTGATGTAGTTTGGATGAGACGTTGTAATTCCATTGCATAAGTATTTGAGCATCAGAAGGATTAAATCATCACACTCTAGATCCAGCATAAGCATACCAAATCTGAATTTCGCCATGCGTTCCAAAATTGTGCGCTTCTGGTAGAAAAGTAAGAATGGTGGTGTTGTGTTGTCCAACCCTTGGAGTGCTTCTACCATGACCCGAAAAGTCCTCCTCATGATGTCATCATTGTAGGGCAATAGTGGTGTTGTTAAGGCTATGATTTTACTGAGACAAGAAGCGACGGTGAGTCTAACATTTTCACAAGAATGCTCCAAGAACCTAGGTTGTATCAAAGCAAGCATGGATGGCTTCAAGGCCCAGCTTGACCCTTCCCATTCTGATTTATCTATCAAGTTCAAAGTCACATCTAATGTGTCTAGCTGTAGGAGAACATCTTTTGACTTTGTACCTTGCAATTTGGATCCAAGTTCGAAGAGACACTTGCTTGTTACATCTTCCTTCCGGATATCTTTTGACTGCTGAAGAATAACATGGACCTTTCGAGAGAAAGGCTTGTCGCTTTGTTCTTGCTTCTGATTTGTATGTTGTTGCCATCTTTGATCCACAGAAGTATTGTAGCCCAAAGAATCGACTGATATATCATTATGTTGATTCTTGTGGCGTTTCCAAAAACAAAATGATGACATTGGCATCAATGGATCTCAATACTTAGCTAATGAGAAACCTGATAATGATCTCTGTCTAGCAATAGCTTCCCAACCTTTCAACAATGACCATATTTGCAAGAAAGACGTGAATAAATATCATGGGTACATTCATAATATTCCACACAAATGAATAAATATCATGGGTACATTTATTCATAAGAGGCCATATACAAGCTATAAATGTTTTTTTTTAATCACGCCTTCAAATATTTTCACAAATTTAACCCAAAGACATATAAATGATTTTCCCTTCACTTATATCTCCCAATAAAATAATTTACTACAAAATAAAAATCAAACTAGGGTGATAAATAAATTTCGCATCAAGTTCTTTGTACCCTAAAGCTATGTACGCACAAGTCCGACATTTCACCCATTGATCTCAACTAAAAATAATCATGTATAAAAATACGTAACACAACAAATAACAAGAAATTGAAGTCGTTAATTGGTGAATCATGAATGACCCATCATATAAATATTACTACCAAGTTTTCGCCCCAGATCAATAAAAGAATCGCCGTGCTGTGTTCTGCAACCCAAACATAATAAAATAGATAATCCAGAATGCCCTAAATGCCTAGCTTCTCTCCCTTTTTATAGGCTTGATGGGTCAATACCAACAAGAAATACCATGGGTCAATACCATGGGGAAAATACCATCAAGAAATACCATGGGAAAATACCATGGGTTAAAACCACGGGTCAATTCTATCCACTTTGACGGGATCAAGAAAGGGAATATTACATTCATAAAGTTGAAATATCAAGGATATGCTTTGGAAAGAATATATGAATTAGTTGTTGGGGTTTTTAATATTTATTATACATTTTAATAATGATAATGATTTATTACGATAATAAAAATTAAGTGTATTTTATTTTAACTATTTTATAATTTAAATTATAAGATGTAGCAATTTTTTTGAAAATTATTATAGTTTTATTTATTTAAAAGATGAAAGGAATCAATATAGTTTGATTTAGTTAAAAAATAGAAAAAGTTAGTAAATAGATATTTAATATTGAAATTTAATTTAAAAATATTTTGATTAATTTAAGAAAAAATGTTTTATTTTTAGCTTTTTAAATATCACAAAAGTAACAAATTTTCTAATCAAAATATCAGTGAAACAATTTAACACTTCAACAAATGCCAATATCAATAATTTTCTTTGAACTAAATATCCAATAATAATAATTTCTACAATCCATTTATTATTAATCATCATAATAAAAATTATCAATATATATAATCACCTTCTTCACATAAATTATACTATAAATAAATTTATACCTATTCATGAAAACACAATAACCCTAATAACAATTCGTTTAACCACCTTCTTCACATGAATTATACTATAAGTAATTGTATACCTACTAATGAAAACACAAGAGTACTAATTTCGTTTTGTGAACATTCTATGCATCTCAGGTTCTATTTAGAACTTTTGAATCACTTTCACATAATTCTGAGCTCAACTTGATTGTAGAGTCCGAAATATTTTGAAAATCTAATCAACAATAACAAAGCTAAAGAGTTAATTTTGGTCATGTCCTATTTTTGAAACATATTGTAAATAAATTTAACTATTAATGAAAACATTCAATACTATCACTGACAACCAGTTTTGTGAACATTGTATGCACCCTTATATGTAATCAGAATTTTTGAAGGTACTCAAATTAAAAAAAATTATGGAAACAAAACTTTTAAACATGAAATATAGTTCTCCACACTTGCTTAGATAGTGGTGACTTCTTAAAATATATATCACTTATCATTTGAGTTTAACTTCACACTTGGGTAGATAGTGGTGATTTTTTAAAAATATATCTCACTTATCATTTGAGTTTAACTTGATGGTAGATTTTGGAATATTTCAGAAATCTAATCTAACCAATAGACATACACACATATCATTTGAGTTTAACTTAATGGTAGATTTTGGAATATTTCAGAAATCTAACCTAACCAATAGACACATAAAATTTGAGTTTAACTTGATGGTAGATTTTGGAATATTTCAGAAATCTAACCTAACCAATAGACACATGGAAAGATAGTGAGGACCTTTTTAAATATACATCACTTTTTATTTGAGTTTAACTAGATCCCAGATTTTGGAATATTTTAACTAATAAAAGTAAACTCAAATAGTGAACTTCATTTAACTCTATCCATCAAATTTTTAAAATATTTAAGAATGTACAATTTAAATAAAGATAACCTGACCTATCTCATTTCTTTCATCTTTCCAACCTTTTTATTAAAAATAAAATTAATAAAACATTAAGAGGATTTTAAAAAACT
The DNA here is from genome assembly GCA_034641835.2 of Pinus albicaulis. Lineage (NCBI taxonomy): Eukaryota > Viridiplantae > Streptophyta > Pinopsida > Pinales > Pinaceae > Pinus > Pinus albicaulis. The sequence goes on along the minus strand of CM076571.1, from coordinate 380,387,566 downwards.
TAAACACTTTTTTCTATTAAACTTTTCAACTTTTATTTAAAACCATTTAAGCCATCTTTCAAAAACTTTTTTAAACCATTTAAATTATCTTAATATGGTTATACTAAGTTAAAAATTAGGGAAAAATCAGAAAGGCTATAAATAGAGAAATTATCATTCACCAATTTTATGGTCTACTATTTTCCACAAAAATGTCCTTTCAAAACCCCATTGGATAGATAGCAGAAGTTAAAAATTATGGAAAAATCAGAAAAGCTATAAATAGAGAAATTATCGTTCACCAATTTTATGGTCTACTATTTTCCACAAAAATGTCCTTTCAAAACCCCATTGGAAAGGGGAAGAAGCAAATAGAAAGCTCTGTTACTTCCTCCGTCACAAATTAAGTAGATGCCAACTAAATTTTCAACTGATCTGTAACACATCGTCCTCGCCATGTAAGTGTTTTCATGTTTGCACTATGGCACATTCATAAAACATACAGAACACTAAAATCTGGCAAAGGACTTGCAAATATGAATTGAAACATTAACTTGAAAACCCTGAACCCTAAGTGGTGTTTGAAACATTAACTTGAAAATCCTGAACCCTAAGTAGTGTTTGAAGAGAGAAGCCAATATCCATCAAAGCTGATAGTCTAAATTAACAGGACAACTTCCTCACAAAATGAGATGAGACAGAAAACTTGATTTCTCTATTTCATCACTCACTCACACCTACATATATAACCCTAAAAATCTTACTGTACAGATCCATTGGTCCGATTGATATAATTATCAATCCCCATTCCATGGGATGAAATGGATAACCAATTTATTCCACGGAATAAACATTTGAATCCTTCACAGTAGCACCATAGAAAGCTGCTGAACTTCCTCACAAAATGGGACAGAGAACTTGATTTCACTATTTCATCACTCACTCACGCCTACATATATAACCCTAAAACTCTTACTGTACAGATCCATTGGTCCGATTGATATAATCCCCATTTCCATGGGGATGAAATGGAAAACCAATGTATTCCATGGAATAAACATTTGAATCCTTCTTCCATCACAGTAGTACCATAGAAAGCTGCTGCAAGCTCAATTCATGGAGGCTGAGGCTGAGATTATCAGGAGGAGTCCGCAATCTGGCCCTAATGAAAAGCGGAATTCGAAACAGTTGGTTGCGAAATCTTTCAATCCGGATACCATGGAGGAGTCGCCTGTGCAAACGAAACATGAAGTAAGAATACTCTAGGGGAACTCTGGTGCAAATAACTCTTAAACGCCTTGAGGGCGGAATCCACATTCACTGCGACTTGCCCTACATTCGCCATGCCCGTGCCGTTCCCGATGTACCCAGCCTCCAAGACGTCCGCTTTTCCCCTTTACTTCTTCTGAATATGTACTCCCCTGAGCTGTGAAGGTTGAACAAACAAAGTAGACGTCGTCGTTTTCCCCTTTCGTTATCCTGAATATGTGCTCCTGTGCGCTGTGAAGGTTGAAGAAGACAAAGTTTTGAACATCAGCAGGAAAAAGACAAAGTTTTGAAGGACAGAATAGCTGCAGAAACAGGGGAAAGCGTGGGCAGAAAGCAAGCTGGACAGATGACCATTTTTATTAGTTGAAAGGACAAACACATGGCACAATCTCATTGGTAGGAAGGGCGAAATTCAAACTCCCACCCCAAGCCAGCAAAGATTGGCGCAATAAACGATATTTATCTTCGCTCCCAACGAGTGATCGGAATTGAATCCAGTACAACAACCAATTAACACCCAGGTTCTCACATAGGTGATTTTCTACCACAGAATTAAGAAAAATGGATAGAATCCTTCTGTTCCTAAGAGCCTCCCGCTGTAGTTATGCTCACTGACCATTCGCACAAAAAAAATATTTGCCAAATTCAACTGCATTGTCCGACCTGAACATCAAAATGGATGGTCTGGAAGGATCTATCAGCAATGCCCAACTGGAGGTAGCACCACAAATGGACATCGTCATTGCGGGGGGTGGACTCGCGGGCCTTGCTCTGGCGCTGGGCCTTCAAGAACGACACATCCAAGCTCACGTGTTCGAGTCCCACCCCGTTCTCAGCGCAGCCACAGCTACTGTAATAGGTATTGGCACCAACGGTATCACTGCCCTGGAAGGCATTAAACCTGGACTCACCACCGCAATAGCCGAAGCAAGCGCTTACACCATAAAATTCAGCTATAAGTCCTACATTAATGGACAGGAAGAGATATCCAGAACCACAATAAGGTCCCCTGGTGATTGGATCACTGTGCGATGGGAGTCCGTTCAGCAAATTCTTGCTAGCTTCCTTCGTAAATCCTCAATTTGCTTCTCTCACAAATTAATAGGATACAAGCCATTCAAGGTCGGTATATATTCACGTTATATTCTAAATTCTGTATATGGTTAATTAATTCTCGAGTTAATTTAGGGCATGCTTTATATATAGATATATATATTTTTTTAGAAGAACTCAACTGTCAGCCTACGCCTTGTCTTCCTGCCAGTAAACTAGGTTATAACTTATAATCCGGAGATTTGAACCTTGGACTTTTAGCAGATTTTAATTACTTAAATCACAAATTAAATTACCCCTGAGACAAAATAGAATATATTATATTATTAAAATATATATTTTATATTAAAAAAAAATATTTTCCGAAATTTTAAATATATTTTTGAACTTTAAAATATTTTTAATTTATGATTATGAAAAAAAATAACAAATTTAAATATCTGTTATTTTTTTTACTCTTCATGGTTATCAGTGTTTATATTTTTTATTTTGAAAGAATTAAATTATATATATATATATATATATATATATATATATATATATATATATATATATTTAATTTCAATAATTTTTAAAAATTGTGTGAAATTCTAAATGCAAAAATATATAAAAAAGAAAACAATTACACTATTAAACAATACGAATGTTCTGATAATATATGAAAAATTAAATAGTTCACATAATTTTGTTTAATCAAATAGGGTGATTATGTGATCTGTCTTGTGTCTATATTTAATAGATCCAAGATATTTGAAAAATTAAAAGGTTCACATAATTTTATTTAATCCAATATCGTGACTATGTGATCCGCCCTGGTGTCTATATTCACTAGTTCCATGATATCTTTTAGTTGGATGCATTCTCACTGAGAGAGAGATGCACCAACGGTCAAGGGATCAGCCTAACTTCAATGCTCCTCCCTTGAAAACCCCTGTAATAGGCCAATCCGCTTAATTTTGAATAATCTATAATTTAAAATTATATATATATATATATATTTTTTTTTTTAAAGTGTAAATTAGTTGATTGGTGTGAAATCCAGGTTTTTAAATAATTTCAAATTTCATATCATTAAATAAATAAGTTAAATGAAACAATTTTTCAAAAACTAAACCAATATATAGATAGATAGGGTTAGAGTATGCTTTAAAACTGTTTTGATTAGTCAATTAAAATTAGGGTAATGTTTTTAGACTAGATATTTAGCGGGAGTGAAAGTGAAAGTTTGTTTGGACTAGTAATTTCAGGTGGTGGTTTTCGTTCAATAATAATAATAAAATGGTGGTTTTTCTTGAATTATGGTAATGAATCCATTTACATTTCCCAATAACAAATAATGAGTATCTTCACTGCTTATTGTACCTGCCGCCTTAGGTCACTACGCATCAGGTTTTTCCTGATTGTGACATTAATTCACTTTGATTAGACATATGTTTTCAATTTTTTTTAATTTTTGCCATGGTTCAACTATAAGATTTATTATTGTTTATTTATTTTAATTATTTTAATTTGTTTTTCTGGGATTCTATTGGTTGCAAAATTCAACATGTTATTGCAAATTTCATAGATATTTGTGCAGCAACAATAAACACAAGCTATGCAAAGTCAAGAATTTACTGATACAATATCCATTATCATAGGCCGTGTGAATCGTGCTGAACCATATTCCAAAGCGTACGGAAAGTGTGAATAATACGGGAGGAGTAGTCTGACAACTCCATGTGAGATGAACCGTCCACTCCTCCAATTATTCCAGACAATTTAATATTGTCCTTATATCTTAAATGTTCATCCTCGCGTTATATTTTAAATGCGAACTTTATAGACCATAACCCCAAGCAATAACATGTATAACGTCTTCTCCGAAAGTCTCACAACGGACTTTGGTTAATAACCCTCGTCCAGACCTTAGAATTAAACCCCCAAGCTTTATCATATCGCTAAATTGTTTAATGTGTGCTCACGGCTCCCACACATCGGGCCTAATACCTCAACATCTATTTTGTCCTCAACTCAATTGCTATGGGGCATCACCATAAGTCTTCGACCTTAGGCTTAAAACCCAGGTGCCAACATCAATGTATGTAATGTTTCTCGGTCCCACAATTAACATTTCATGTCATTCCCAAGGTCTGACCCATTCCACTCATATCCACTAACTAAAGTTCGAACTTAATATGATTTAACCACCGTAGAATATCAAAACCATGTATTAAAATGAAATGCCATCGGCCCCACTACATTATTAACTTACCTCACTCATCCAACGGCTCGGGATTTGTCGCGCTCCCAATCTTCATCCAACGATTCATAACACATATCGCGCAACAAAGTTGCACGCAATTTGCTCCTCTGAATTCACGCGATGGAAGTGGTTTTTACAAACCACCTTTTTCCACGTGTCCATCGACTAGTGGGATCACGTTTTTTTGTCGATCCAGCTTACCGCTCGAAAGGTTGCGCGATACAACTAGTTTTGCTCCTCAAAACCACTCCACTGTAGCTCCTCACAGTTTCGTCACTCCACGCAAGGTTCCGTCCTAACTCTTCTGTTCGGGGTTCCGCTTCGTTCATTCATAGTTCTACGCCTTGCTAATTCCATTGCACAGGTTTTCTTCTAATTCCATTTCAATGCACACACAATTAACAGACCACCGCTATTGTGAGGACCAGCGCACTCCTGGTAATTTGACTAACTAATTTCGGAAGCTTTAATACCTCAATTCAGAGATTTGAGATATTACTTTAAAATCTTGATGGTTATAAACCATAGAAATGACCCACTTTATAAAATGGCTTTTATATTTTGACTTCACTAGACCAAGGCCCTAACCCTCACATCCACACCTTAGACTTGCCTACGGCATTTCTATAAACAAATGCATTAATATACATTACGTTTTTCAACCAAGGTTTAGAATATCATATAAGACCCTTGGCGCTGGTTTAAACCCAAGAACAAACATATATAAGAATCTTTGGCCCCACGGCTTGCCTTGTTAACCAATACTCCGCACATGGGCTTTACTATCAAAACCATTACATAATGTTTACGGCATATCCATTCACGTAACATACGACAACATTTCCCAATCAACGTTAAGAACCCTTGTGACAACCTTGCATGTATTGATTCATATATATATTGACCACATTATCATTCCCCGACTCATATGAATCATCGACCTGGGGTTAAACTCAACATCAACATTATAACAACTCTATAGCATATTTATCATCGGAGGCATTCATTCACGTATCTCTTTGATTATTAAACTTCAATCCATTAACGTTAAACCACACTTATAATTAATCGAAATCTTCGGGCCCACATTCAAATGCTCAACCATTATAAACGCTTCACCATCTGATGACCCAACTTTTGTCGCACCCCTTCTGACAATCGAATGGATGAAATTGCATATCGCGTTTTTAAAACGCTCGGGAGATAATCCTCCAAAATTGCGCGACGTAAGTGGTTTCCAATTACCACTCTTGGACGCGTGTCAAGCCAAGACCATAATCGCGTTTTTTTTTGGCAAATTTAAATACCACTTCTAACTCGCGCGATACCGCCGATCTACCAACTCCGGTTTCACTGTTCAGTGTTCGTGGTTCCACTCCATTCTGACTCAAGGTTCCGTTCTTTGACTCGTCGACTCACCATATCTTGAGCGATCTCACATATTTGCTCCCCTACCATTGATCTACGGTCTCACTAAACCCTTGACTCCCGGATTTTATTTCTAACTGCGGCCAGCATAATTTCCTTTGCATGGTTTACACAGACCCAAAAATCAGACGCTGGTATTACTCATGCCCTCCTTCAGAGATCAACTCACCGATCTCTATCGAATTCTTCACACGGGGTTCAACGCATTCAGTATTCAGTTCCCAGACTTATAATTCGTAATTTCATGCACACCCAACGCAATATCGACATAAATGTCGATTTCTTTAATGGCATACAGAATAGACTTAACCCCCAATTACCGAGTGTATATCCCGCAGTGTTTATGCCATTGAAATTCAAACCCATTCACGTAGGATTAAATCAACAATACCCATATAACTCAGAGGTCAAATCCCACGTATATATATACACAAAATTTCCAATTGAACTCTATTATTCAATTCAACCACAGTGTTGACAATTTTGTCAATTTATCAATAAGTTAACAGGATACTACTTCGTTCCTATTGCTTAATTCACTGAAACACCAAACAGTCTTGTACAAGAATTGATCAAGGGACACACATACATTCAGAACCTATTCTTCATGTATACAAATAGGATCAATTTACAGAAACTCTATCTCTGGCCAGATTTTTAATTCGATGGCCTCCTACTCTGTCTCTTCAGAACAGCTCTCTGCCTTCTTTTTACACTACGGATGCTTACTTTTTATACAAGAGATGAATGAATCGATTCACCTCCTATAACAGCCCAATAAACTCAATGCAAAATTTGATGAGAGATTTGCACCTAGACTTCATTTGATTTGTAGCTCAAAAGATTTGATCAACTTTATTACAAAGAAAATCTACTCTGTCATACTCGTATTGATGTCAAAAATAAGCTAAGCATATGTAGCAGATCTAATCCACACATCAAATGCATATGCTCATGGGTTGTCCTAGTAATTATCAATTGGTTATCATCATCAACACAAAAGTTGTTTTACTTTAATTTAGATAGATTTAAACTACTACTATATAGCGCATAAATTTTAAATTTTTACCTTAATTTAATTATATTTAAACTAAATTAAGCAGCGTCTTTATTACAAAGCAAATCCTCATATACATGCTCAAACTCAAATTGCAACATCTCTATAATTACATTAAGCAGCATGTAATAGCTACTCATAGACATTTTCAAGATCACATTGCAACATTGCTATATTTAAATTAAGCAGCAGGTAGTAACTACCTTGTAGCCTTGTTTAAATGCCATTTCACACACAATACTAGTATTACTTATAATCCAAAATACAGATCGGTGCAACACCTCGAGATATTTAAACATTTAGAGATGCACAACTTTATTTATACTTTCTCTGATCTTAAATCCCGGATCAACGTAGCAGCGAAAGATATTTAAACATATGAAATGCACAATCCAGACCTCATTCTTTCATTTCCTTTACAAGGGGGATTGTGTGGCTCAAGGGTTTAAATCTCTCAATGCTACACTGATCCAGCACTTAGGATCAGACTCTGCAGCTGCCCACATCCTGGCCAAAGGGAATGCTGTTCAGTGGCAGGAAAATGGTATAGTCAGCATGCAGCCATGGTGACGTCGGTGAATCAATGAGCAGTCTGTTAAAGAATCTGGTCAATTGAATTGAATGAGTGAGGAGTTCTATATTGTTAAAATTGGCAATTAAGGTCAAATTCCACTTTGACCGTTCATTTGATGGAGCATTAAATTTCATATAAGGTCATGGAGCACAAGAGACATGTCACTTCACTTTTAACGATTTGTATAAATACAGATGTTCTTTCATCTCATTTGGCATCATCATCAATCATATATTTTTTTCTTTTTCTCTCTTTGGTTCGTACAGCTATTGGGCATTCTCTTTCTCTCACACGTGTGGCAAGGAGGATGGATTTTAGAATGAATTCAGGGCCGAAATTTTCAGAAGTTGACTGGAGTTTGATCAGTGTTGACTAGAGGCTATTTGACCTAGTTTCACTGTGCTTTTGGAGGTTTTGACTTTGTTTGACCAGGCCACGTTGATTGGCACAAAAATCGAGATTTTCAGGGCTGTTTGACTTGTGTTGACCATAGGCCTATTTCACCACAAGGTTGACTTCATGTTGACCAAGTTTGACCACATATTATATGACTGCTTTTGGCTGACTTTTACCACTGTTGGAGGCCAAGTTTGACTGCCTTTGACCAAGCTTCAAAGGGAAAGATTTGATGCTGTGTTGACTTTCTTTGATTTTCTGGTTAAGGTTGAAGTTGACTGCAAATTTTACAGCACTGTTTTGACTTTGATTTGGCAAGTCAACTTTGACTTTTTATACTCTCTGCTGAACATTTGATATAATAATAAGAAGAATTGATCAAAGAATTTTTCCCACATTGACGTTTTTTCCTAGCATGCACTAAATCTGATACCCTCTTATCTTAACTTACCTTCTACATTTTATTTTATGTTCTATCTATAATTACTGTCAATATATATAATTTATAATTAAAATGATCACTGTCAATATAATTTATGATTAAAGTGATTACCATTGGAAACTAAATTAGAAATTGTTATTTAACTGCTTCAAAAAAAGACGACATTTAGTAATTGTCCTAAACCTAAAACATACCATTGTTAACTAAAATGGACACATAGATATAAAAAATAGTATCAAAGTTTACATCTTGAAAACCAGGATTGTCCTGTTTTTAACATTCATATGGTTGTCAACTTTTAACTATGCCTCTTTGTCTTTGTGTAATAATTTGTATGTTCTGCAGGGTGGTGTTGAAGCCTATTTTAGATACACGGCTGATAACATAGAGAAGATCAAGATGATTCCCTGTAAGCTCTTAATCGGGGCAGATGGAATATGGTCTGTTGTGCGTAAGCAGATGGTTGGCGACCCTCCCAGATATCTCAAATTAATGAATTGGAACGCGTTGGTGTACGACCCGGATCTCAAGTAAGCGTTACACTTTTCTTTCAATCCTTCAGCTCGATTAGGTGACTTGTGGGAGGGGTGGCTTCTCTGCCAACAAGGGGTGGCTACTTTGCCAAAATTGCTTGGCACTTCCATTTGAAACTAGTGCCATGCCGTACAAATAGGGCACACCACAACAATAACCAAACCATACTTGGCAACTTATTCTAGAGCGACATCAACAGTGAACCTACGCCCCATCGGCCAACAAATGACTATTTATGTTTCTGGATATACAAAATTTCTGGTTCATGTCATACTTTGTTTTTTGATAATTTTCCAGTTGAAATTTGTGAGTTGAATGAATGACTATCATTATTTCATAGACATTAGAAAATGTTTGGTTAATATCTTTGTTTGATGAAATTTTCACAGATTGAGATGTGTGAGTTTTGCAGATTATTTGATGATGTTGAGAGAGGAGATATTAATTACCGCTCTGACAACAATGGGAGAACTAGGAGCATCATAGCTAATACAGGTATATATGTACGGAACCCTGTTAATCTTGTTTAGTTTTTTCAAATGTATCACTAGGGGGAATCCCGACAGCTTTTCATATAACTTGTATGAATGCTGAATGTTATTTTTGTTTGGGCCTATGCGCGTATTCTACTAATCAAGGCCTCAAAATCTTGAGCGTCTGAGGAACATACTTCAAACTCACTAAATGCCAATTCTGTAAGGCTTACAAGAATTAATCATGGGTTGGATTTTGATACTATGCTTTGATACATTGCACCGCAAAAATGAAAGGCAATACAGAGACAAGAGGGGATGCTAGAGAGCAAAAGCGCGCAAATTTCCAGCAGTATTGGTATTATAGAGCAGTACATATCGGTTAAAGATAAGATTGTCCATAGGAAAGAAATTTAAAATAATCTAAAATAAAATTATTCACATGAGCAAAACATATACTAAAGCTCACATACCCAAATTAAATAATTACAGGCAAAAATTATGGAAGATGAGTTGCAGCTCTCAAGTGAGACAACGCTCATACTGGAGACTGCTCACACTCACACTTACATTCACCAAACTAGCTATCAGGTACATATATAGAATTACAATACAGTTGAACATAATCCTAGAATAGAGGATCTGGAAACCAACAAGTACTAATTAGGAAAATTATTCCTAAAAAAATTCTAACAAAACATAACAATTTCTAAACTAACAAGTACTAATTAGGAAAATTATTCCAAAAAAATTCTGACAAAACATAACAATTTCTAATAATAGCAGATTCTGGATTCTCTTTTATTATGAAACGGAGAAATGTGTTCTCTACTACACCTAACTAATTCTTACATATTTCAAATTTTGCCTTCCCAACAGACTTTGTAAAGATGTCAACCACATTTTCATTAGTATTACAATAAACTAAATCAATTTTCTTAGACTGCATCTTTTCCTTAACAAAATGAGAGTGAGTCTCACTTTGTTTTGATTTTGCATGGTATATAGGATTTTTGGCTAGTTTGATGGAGTTTTGATTATCACATTTGATAATTGTTGGCATTTTCTGTTCTTTTCCCACATCTTCAAGAACTTGCCTCAACCAAACTGCTTCACACGTAGCATTGCACTAAGCTTTGTACTCAGCTTCAGTTGATGACAAAGAAATAGTTGGTTGTTTCTTGCTGCTCCATGCCATGATCTTGGATCCAGGGATAAATGCATATCATGAGGTTGATCTTCTGTCAAGGATTTCCGGCCCAATCTAAATTAGAATATCCTGCCAACTCAACATCAAAATCACCATTTTATTTAATACCAAAATTAACAGTCCCTTTCAGATACCGAAAGACTCTCTTCATTGCTTTCCAATGGCTTTCAAGAGGCCTGGCCATGAACTAACTTAGGATGCTGACTAAATATGCTATGTCTGGCCTGGTTATAGTGAGATAGTTTAGAGTCTAGACTTCTGTAAGGAAGTCGGGAGAATTTCCATATCATGAGCTTCTCTTCAGCAAGTAAGTGAGAATCTTGACTAATTATATTTATTTGCTCACTTTTTCCTTCATCCAGGATCCTTATGGCAAGAGCACAACAGCTTTCTTCGTGAATACTCTCACATGGTTTACAGAATGGCAAAGGTTGATCAACAACATTTGTAGATTCCAATGGATTTGGTGGTCTCTGCTCATTTGGAGAATTATTATTTTGCCATGAATTGTTATTACCCTTGTTATTATTATTTCCAGGCTGAATATTCTGAGCTTGCAATCTTTCCATTTGAATCAACCTAGCCTGCATAGCACTCATCTCCCTAGCATGTTCAATTTTCGTATCTTTGATTAACTGAGTCAACTATTTAATAGGGTCATGTTCAACCTCTTTGACTTATTTTCCTTTAGGCTCACGAGACTGAGTTGGACCTCTTTCATGTGAAATTTCTGAATATTACTTTATGTAGAAACCCTACTGTTAGATCTGGCTATACTTCTCCTATTTAATCAAGTTATTAATGCTGAAATTCAGATTAATATCGAAGTAAACACATAACAGACTTTCATTTATTTAGATCTAAGCAAAGATACATGCACACAGACAAAGTGACACACAAGATTGTCTGGACAACTGTCCCCGGAAAAAACCCAATGCGGGAAAACTAGTCTTTTGGTTGCTAGAGGATTTATATTATTAAGTAGTTTCTGAATACAACAAATTTGGGCAACTTACTGGTTAACCCGACAGAGAAAAAATAGATCTGCAGCTAACCTGCTGTTCTGGAGATTGAAAAACTTGACTGATCCACACCCTCAAACGGGATTTACAGGACTCAGCCACTTTCTGCCTCTAGAAACCCCAACGTTGCCCCTGAAGCCCCTGCGTCAGCCCTGCTAGCCTCTGCACTGGCCTGGAAAGGGCTGCGTAACGTGACCCCAGACTGGGTGACACAGTCCCTACGCTGCCCTGGATGGTCTTTGCATAACTCTGGAGGTCTCCCACCGGCTCTAGAAACCCTTAGGGTCCTTAAAATTATTAATTAATTAATTATCTCCCAAACTGGATGGAATTTCCCAAATCCCTTTTTGGGTCTTGGAGATCTCATGTACTCTAGTCCCTCCACGAATTTTGGGAGCTAGAGCACATCTGATGCTACCCCAATACTCAAAAAACTCAACACTCCCTCTTAGTGAGGAATGTGCTCTAGTACAACGCTACTTCACCCCAAAGCTCTACACTGATCTCTGGTGTGGGTCTTTGCGCTAACGCTGGACCTATTGCCCTTCATCACTGCACTGTTGTTTCCATTCTATACTGCTGTCTATGACGCTACCACCGCCACTGCCACTGCCGCATCTGTACTGCAGTTCCCTCTCAATTTGTTGCACCGTGCTGCCATCTGTTGCACTGCAACTTCCGTTGCTGAGAGAAACAACTGAAACTCCTGCCCAATCTTTGACACACAAGTCAGTTGGGCTGCATCCTCATCATTGAATCTCCATAGGCTAGTGCTCTGTGTTGACATCTAGAGGTGCTACACAGCTACAGCTCTGCACTACGTAAGCAGTTCTCCTCTGTGCTGCTGAAGTCACATTAGCCTTTGCGTTGAAGTCCCCTATGTTGCTGCTGCGCTGCACTGTCCTCCTGAAGCCTCTACCCTGCTGCAACTCTGCTCTGCGTAAGCCAACCTGCACTGCGCTGCTAAAGTCACATAAGCCCTTGCACTGCTGAAGTCACATAAGCCCCTGTGCTATTGCTGCATCTGCATTGTGTTGCTCCCTTCAGCCTTCAACTCCACCTTTGCTCCATCCGTGATTCTCTGCACCAACTGCTCCACTTTTCTCGCTATTGTCTTAAGGCTCCCATAGCTCGGATGTGATCCAAGAGATGAGTTGCTCAAGGATCCTGCCACCACTCTGTAGGTACTCTACAGATCCATGTCGCCCCACTTTCGTGGTTCATGAGTGCTCATGGCTATGTCATCTTCTAAACCATCGTCCGCCACAACAGCCTTGGAAGTAGAAGCTTCCTTGTCCTTCTTCTTCTGAGGACAATTGCTGGCGAAATGTCCTACTTTATCGCACTAGAAACACTTGATCTTGGATAGATCACGCTTCTTCTTTCCTTGCTGCCTCTTTGATGCCAAGGCTGCATCTTCTTCCTCTTCCTTCTTCACCTTACTTGATCCCGTCTATACTGCCTCTTATTGAATCGACGGAGTTCTTCTTGACGAAGGATTGCCCACATACTGTCCCAGTTGTGAAGGTCCGCTCTGCCCAAGACACTTTGGAAAAAATTTTCCCAGTCCTCTGTGACTGCATTGAGTGCAGTCCTTACCATCATATCATCCTACACCTTTGCTCCCATGGCAGACAACTGATCTTTGATCGTCTGTAATATGAAAATGAAGGGCCTGATTTCTTCTCCCTTGGCTATCATGAATGACCGCAACTGATTCTCCAGAAGCATTCTCCTCTGGATGGATTTTCCCTCATATAGGGAAATTAAGGCTTTCCACGTTTCTTGAGCCGTTTTCTTGTCGGTTATGTGTGGAACTATATGATCCTTAACCCCATCCATTATGAAGTGTTTGGCATGTGCCGCAACTTCCTCATTCTTTGCTAGGAGAGTAGCATAGGTTGGCGTGGCCAAGACTTTTTCTGCATGGTCCCTTAGACCGTATGCCTCCATGACTACCAAGATTCTGGCCTTCTAGACTGCAAAGTTGGACAGGCCGTCCAACCTATCTTGATCACGTAGTCCGTGAGGTGTCTACGCAAATCTGTCGGAACTCCTCCTCTCTATGCTAGAGATTTGGATCTAGGGTCCTTCGCAAAACAGGCACCCTCTACTCCCTCTGACAACTGAACTCCTCTCTTGGAAGTCTGCCAAAATCAAACGAATCAACTCTCTTCGATCCTCTGATCGATCTGCAGATTTCTTTGGCTGGAAACCCTCTGAGAAGTTATTCTCCTCCCTCTATTTGTCACCTAGTGCTTAGGCTAAATTCTGAATCTTCTGAAATTTAACCCCACCAACAACTTCTGAAGCTCTACAGCACTGCTTCTAGCACTCTGAAACAACAACGGCTTCAGATCTGCGTCACCCTAGCTGCCCTTTGCGTGAGTAGACAGTCCCAGCGTTATCTCTGCGCAGTAAGTACGTGGGCCTGCATGGAGACTGCGTCACTCTCGCCTAGTGAAAAATAATGTCAGGAGGAAGAAAGAGCACACTCTGAGGGAAATTTTTCCTCAGGAAACTTCTAGTTCAAAAGTTTGATTTCTCATTGCAGAGTAACAGTCATGTGAGCAAATTTACTCACTCGAGCAAGGATTGCGTAGAGCCTAGCAGCAGCTGCGCAGAGGAGAAGAGGAGGATTTCGACTTATTTGCAGAGATGGCATCAACATGGCTGAGAGATCAAGATCAGTTGGACAGAGCATCTAACTATATGATCTGGAAGGCTAGGATTACCTGCCTTCTAGATGAATACGATCTCAAGGCTTACATTGATAATGTGGTGGTTGTATCCACGGATCCAGATCAGTGGAAGGCCTACAAAAAGGAGATGGCATAGGCGAAGAGACTGATTCTCGATGGGGTTTGAGATCATGTAGTATCACATATAGCTGGCAAGGACATTGCCAAGCAGATGTGGGATGCTCTCGCGACGTTATACTAGGGATCCTCCGAGCAGCAGAAGATGTATTTGGAGGAGAAGCTGAGATGTATTCATATGCAGAAGGGGGAGCTCATAGACCCCTTCCTCACTAGGCTTCAGGATGTCTGAGACCAGCTATCAGTTGTAGGGTCAGTGCCCCAATGTACAGAATTGGTGCGGTTAGCTCTCAGCAATGTTTTCGAGGACTGGCAGGTCTTTGTCTAGAGTATCTTGGGTAGAGACAAGTTACCAGAGTGGGACAAAATGTGGGTTGATCTGCAGTAGGAGGAGATGAGGCGAGATTTGGTGAAGAGCACCATTATTGGCAGCAGCAGCAACAGTGGGATGAAGCAAGTGAAGGAAGAGGAGAATGTGGCCCTCGCTTCAAAGGGGCAACAGGAGCAACGCAAGAAGAAGAAGAACCTTTCTAAGGTCAAGTGCTTTAGGTGTGGCGAGTTAGGCCACTACAACACTCAGTGTCCTCCTAGAAAGAAGGACAAGGAGGAGAAGCATGACCAACAAGCTGCATCCACGAAGATTGATAGGTTGTCCTCCAGATTGGAGGAAGAATTTGCCATGATAGCAAACATCCCTCCAGGAGTGAGGTGGGGTGACTTGGTTTTGTAGCCCCAGAGTGCTACATGATGGGAAGGATTCTTGAGGAGGTCCACCACTTGAATCAGTATGTTGCTACAGAAGCCCACAGTACGCAGTAGCGAGATGGACCAGTGGCAGTTGGTGCAGTCAGATGCCAGAGTGACAAATGCAATAGCTAGTAGCAGTCAGAGACTGGGCAGTGGGAAGTGAAGTGAAAAGTTGGTAGTAGTGCAGTTGGCACATTTCCAGAGTCAACAGTAGCGCAAAGGCTTCAGTGACAGCACAAAGATTAGTAGCAGTTAGGACTCGGGTGACAGAGGCATCACACTGGCCATAGTTGGTTCAATGTTTTGGATAGTTCTCAGTTGCAGCAATAACAGATGAGAGGGAGTTGTAGATGTTGTAGTAGCAACAACAACAAAGTTGCAGTGCAGGTGCAGTAGTTGGTAGCAGTACATCAGGGTTCGCAGCAGCATAGATGCAACGCATATCAGAGTTGTGCAGTAGTTGGTGGGAAGTGCAACCAAACATCAGCAGCGTGACAGGAGATGGTGCAGAGGCAGTGTATTATAGCAGCAGTTGTAGTTGCAATACTAGAACACTTTCTTCACTGAGAGGGAATGTCAATTTTTGTAGCATCGGATGTGTTATAGCCTCAAGATTTGGCAGAGAGGTTGGAATACATGTATTCTCCAATACCCAGAAATTGTTTATGGAAATTCCACCTAGAGAGTCGTAGAGACAACTTAATTAAATTAATTAGTCAGTTTTTAATAAATATGATTAATTAAAAGGAATTAATTAAGTCATGGCAAGAATCTTTTAGAAAAAGACTTGGATCGATTTCTAATTAATCTTAGCCATCGATTAAGTTTTAATTGTGGTCGTTGAAGTCTCAACGGAATATTATAAGAAGAAAATCGATGGGGCTTGGAGAACACACTTCAACAGTTCGATTTCATTGGCAGATCGATTTCCAGAGTAGCAACGTTTTGTTGCCAGAGAGAGATCTAGTGAGCCTGAAGCAGTGAGAGAGGGGCAGAGATAGTAAGGCCGGAGGAAGCTTTTCCAGTTTCGGTTAGTGCATTGCAGAGAGACAGTGAGTGCCATAGAGAGGTAGCGCAGAGGCAGCGTAGAGCTTCAGTGGGTGATTCCGTCTTTGTTGGGGAGTAGGAGATTTTATGAGCTGGAAGCTGGGAAGAGGGTCCAAAGGTGAAGGAGATCAGTCTGCCAGAGAGCAGTTGCAGAGACAACAAGAGAAGTAGTTCCGACTTTGTGGGATGCAGTACTGTGAATGCTATTGCAGTGACTGCGTAGAGGGAGAAAGGAGCAGCTCAAATCGAGCTGAGGTCAGTGTCAAATCACCTGTGGAAGTGAGAAAATTTCTAACTAGTTTTACTGCCAGTCTTTCTCTGTATTGGATCGCTAGATTAAGTATCCATAGTTTTGTACTCAGTTTTACTATTGCATAATAATCAAGATTCAAACCCTCAGTTGTTGCACCGGTTTTCCCGAGTTGGGTTTTTCTAGGGACTTAGTCCAAAAATAACGGTGTATTTTTGTGTGTGTGCATCTATTCTTCCAATGTTTATTTTTTTCCGCAGTATTTGTTTTGTGAAGGCTACAGTGTATTAGTTTCTATATTTATTGTAGCACGGTAAATAATTTGCTTAATTTATTTAACAAATAGAAGAAACTATATCAGTTGCTGCAGTAGGATTCCGGGTAATGAAATTTTCACAAGGGCCGACTTGGTGTGGAGGTGACAAATGACTTATTTGACTCAATAATAATTCTTTTTACATGATACAAAAGCCCAAGAAGGGTCTCATAAAATGGACAATGACTCTAATGACTCCAGATAAAACCTAGAAGTCCTCAATGGGGACTTTGACTTAGAAAATGATGACCCAAACATTAAACCCATGCTTTAATAAGTCATTTTAATAATAATAAAATTTCTTTTGACAATTATACACTTATGAAGACCGAACCTAGTTACATTCTTCAACACTCCCTCTTAAATAGGGAGTTGTTCATAATCACATATATATACAAGTACATGAAAGATCTCAAAACACATGGACTACGAAGGGTTTAGGCACACTCAGTGCCACTGACTAGATTCTTGACCAGGGCAATCTATCTGGGTGGGACTAAGATGGACTAAAGCTTTCAGCTACTATAGGTACCATCAGGCTTACTTACTAACCATCAATCCAGGGATCTAGGTGCATAATGCAAGGTGAGAGCTTTATGACCAACGCCATCCTCCCTACTTCAGGATCTAGACATCAGACACATGTATATGTCCTCCCAGGCATTTTTTATTAAACACGATGCCTCAACACTCTCGATTATTCAAATCGGTAACATCAAATCTCTTTCAAGAATCAGACACTTGTAGATGCTTCAACGCTTATCATCGACAAAGTCAGTAATATCAACCAAACGAAGCATGCTTCTAAGATATTCAAACTTCTTAGGTTCTTATTAGGAAGAGACTTTGTTAATACATTAGCTACTTGTTCGTCGGTCGGGACATATTGTAGCTTCATGATCCCATCTTGTACCAAGCTTCTAATGTAGTTGTACTTGTTGTTGATATGCTTTATCCTTGCATGGAACACGAGATATTCAGACATCTTGATGTTGCTTTGATTATCACATTTTATCACGATTCACAGTAGGACTTAGAGGTTTCCCAAACAAATCTGACAAAAGTTTCATCAACCATGCAACTTCCTTTCCTACTTCACATGCAACAACATATTATGCTTCAACACTACTTAATGCAACAGGATCTTGTTTTCTACTCTTCTAGGAAATCATCGTAGATCCCAAACTAAAACAT
This sequence comes from Pinus albicaulis, assembly GCA_034641835.2. NCBI lineage: Eukaryota > Viridiplantae > Streptophyta > Pinopsida > Pinales > Pinaceae > Pinus > Pinus albicaulis. The sequence continues at coordinate 380,369,511 of CM076571.1, read as the reverse complement.
CCACCTGTATTGCTCCTTCCATCAGTCTCACTGCCACCCCAATCAAGATCTGTGAAACTTGTTAATTTGACTTCCTTGATATCGTACTTTAGGCAGTTATGCATAGTACCACGTAGATATCTTAATATATGCATGGTAGCTATCCAATGATCATGACGAGGCTCCAACTGAAATTGACTGAGAATATTTACAAAAAAACATATATCCGGTCTAGTATTATCCAGATACATTAGAGAACCCACTAACGTAGGATAGCTAGTAGGATCTACGAGACTGGAGTCAAAGCTTCTCAACTTCTTGAGATTGGTGATAATGGGAGTAGTCATGGGCTTGGAATCCATCATACCGAATTTTTGCAATAACTTGATTATGTATTTTCCTTGCCCCAGATATATCTCCCTAGGTTTTTTCCATACTTCCAAACCTAAGTAAGATTGCAGAAGTTCCAAATCCTTCATCTCAAATTCGACTGCCAACATCTTCTTGCATTCTTGTATCCTTCGCTCCACACCTGTAATAAATAGATCATCTAGATATAGTAGAATAATGACTGGTTCATTATCCACCACTTTGATGTAGAGGTTTGGATCTGCAATACTTTTGACGAACCCAATTCTTAAGAGATATGCATCCATTCTTGCATACCATGCCCTCAGAGCTTGCTTCAAGCCATATAGGGATTTTTTGAGTCTGCAAACATGAGTGTTCTTGCTATTTATTTCAAAGCCTTCAGGTTGCTCACTGTGTACTTCTTCATCGATGGTTCCATTCTGAAATGTTGTTTTTACGTCCATTTGATGGATATTCCATCCCATTGTTGCAGCCAACGAAACCAAAGATCTTATAGTAGTATATCTTGCAATAGGTGCAAAGGTTTTTTCGTAGTCTCTGCCTTCCTTTTGAGAGAAACCCCTTGCAACGAATCTAGCTTTCTATTTGTCTATGCTTCCATCAACAACATGTTTGATTCTGTAAATCCATTTTGAAGTGACAATCGATTTATCACTTGGTCTAGGAACGATTTCCCAAACCCCATTCTTCATGATGGATTGATATTCTTCCTGCATCGCCTTCTTCCATTCTTCTTGATGATCAACTTCTTCAAAATGTAGTTGGTTCAACTTCTATCAGTTTTGTCATATATGTTGCATATCTCTAAAAGTTCCTTTTGCAGCTCCATGTCCTTCGGCATCTTCAAGAGTAGCTTTTAACCAATTTGGCCTTTTCTTTGTGTCGGGTATGATCACAGGTCGAATAGCCTCACTTGGTCCTTCTTCTTCTTCTTCTTGGATTGTAGTAGTTTTGTGATGGTGCTCTTCTTCTTCAAATAGCAGTTTATCTTTGTCATCGGAATCAATAGGAATATCCTTGGATCCTTTGTAGGCATGATTTTCATCAAATATAACGTCCTTGCTTACTTCGATTTGTCTTCCTTCCTTGATTTACATTCTATATGCTTTTGAAGAAAGACTGTAGCCAACAAAGATCCCTTTAATGCTTGTGGAGTCTAACTTCTTTCGTTTGTCTTTTGGAATGTGGATATATGGATATATGAGGGACACCCAAAGATTCAAAGATGTTCCACACATGGCTTCTTTCCTGTGAACGATTCTTCAGGTGTTATATTTTCAAGAATTCTATAAGGACTTCTATTTATATTGCTGTCATTATATATACTGTTGTCATTGTTGTGTCTCCCCATAGAAATTTTGGTAAGTCTTGATAAAAAATCATTGTTTGTATACATTCTTCAATTTGTTAATTTTTCCAAGGGCATATTGTTCATGATGTGACCTTGGGAAAAGTGTTTGGGTGACATGAAGAGCAATGGTGACATCTTCTGAGAAGACAAAGTTGTCATTGATGAGCTAAGTGCTTTGGAGATCGTTTGAGGGCAGTGCTGAAGGTGAAGATATTGTCAGGACTGGTTGCAGAAGCTATTGGGAACCGTGAAGAATCATCAAACTTATCTTGACGAATCGAAGCTGAGGGTTGGAGCCCTGGAGGTTGGAGCCTCATAGAAACAAGGTTGGTGGCTTGGAAGATAGGGTTGGAGCCCTAGAGGATAGGAGTCCTCAAGAAGACCAGGTTGGAGCCTGTACCAGTGATAGGGTTGGAGCCCTAGAGGTTGGTGCCTCAAAGGGACAAGGTTGGAGCCTCGTGAAGTCCAAGTCAGTGCTTGGCAAAGTACAGGTTGGAGCCTAGGAGATTGAAGATTGGTGTCTTCATCTAGGGTTGGAGCCCTACACTATATTGTACCTAATTTATTGTAAAGAAGAGGATTGAAGTCCTCGTTATATCTGACGAATAAAAGTATTTATTCTTATTGTTCATTTTGTGTTCTAATTATAAGTGATCTAACTGGTAAAAATAACAATTGAAAAGAAATACTGATTCACCCCCTCCTCTCAGTTTTTCCAACATTCTCTTGAAACTTTTTATGAGTTTTGGAGTCCTAGTGTTTATTAGCCTCTCTGACAACTGTCGGACTAGAACACCATCCGATGCTACCAAAACAAACACCCCACACTCCTAGAATTGTACAGTCAAATTCTCTCAACCCTGGTCACTCCTCAAAGAACATCATCCACCATTTCATCAGCCCTTTCACAATGACCAATGACTTCAACAATGAGCTGGTATCTCAATCCCTCCCCTCACCCTCGATCATCAAGATTCAAAGTGCCTTGATATCCTCTCTCTCTCTCTCTATCTCCTGCACTCGACATTAGGATCTCTAGTCTTTGGCTTTTTTATTTCATCACTGCACTTATACTGTATCTTGTGGTTAGACAAACATACCTTGTAGTCCCATTTACCTAATTTTGTAGTCATTTGTTGAACATTAATAAAATCATCTATCTTATAAAGTACTGATACAGTTTAATACCTAATCCAGTTTATGTTTCAATCTCATCAGATGTTTATTCTTCTTAACCTTGTGAATAGCTACTCTTAAATTCTGAAATTAGCCACAAAATCCATCACAAGAATTTGTTTAAACTTTCTCCGGGTTGCTCTTTTCCATTAAAAACCTCAAAAATATGGATCATTAGCATGAATACTACAGAGCACCTATACAACAAAGAGATTGTGATTGCAGACTTATAGCAAAAATATTTGAATCCCATTATGCATGTTACATTAACTGGCTAAGCCATTTTACTGGAAAAAATTAATTCGTACATTTAAATTTCCGTCTTATCAGAGCTAGCACTTGAGAGTCAAGTATAATGTTGCCAACCTTTTTCCACGACATTGGTTTCATATCCACATGTTATCTCTGTTCTATGGGTGAGACGTCTTTCATCATTATGAGTATATATTGTAATGATCCTACTAGATCCTAAGTGCTTTTGACGTTCAACGCCTCTGCTCAACTGCCTGTACACGTAACACAGGGTGAAATATGACTTCTTATAGTCTAAATTTATTTAGAATGCTACTGCAAGTGTATGGCTGAGATAACAGCTTTTGGTTTTCTTAGGGTTTGTGATACCATGTTGCAATTTGTCTGTAATGGAGTTACACATCATTGGTTATCAATTATATAGAGCCTATTCTTACTACAAATTTCACTCTTGCAAATTTTCTCTGGTCTGCCTGATGCTAGTTCTTACCCAAAAGATCTGTGTTTATGGTTATAGTCATGACCCATTTGTGCTTCAAAATGCCTTCAAGTTTCAATTAAATATAATAACTGCCTAAACTACATTTTTCAACACTTGCTGCAGGAGATTATACCATGTGGTTACTTCGTAAAAGAGATGAAACAGGGGATCTGGCAAACTTACTTGTAGAAGGAAAAGCAAGGCGCGGTGCCCCTGGTTGTAAAAGTCGTGTTTTGAAGCAACTAGACGAGGTTGTTGGATGGGATGACCTGCGAGTGGCTATAGAGGCCACTAATGAGGAGATCATAATAGAACGAAGAATGATGGATCGGTTGCCCATCAATAAGTGGAGTGATGCAGACGGTCATGTTCTATTGATTGGTGATGGTATTCCACTACACATTCATTTCACATTTGCGAGGGAGAGCCTTTTTTTCCTCTAAAATCATGATGAAGACCCCCATGTTCACAAAGAAAGTTTCCAAATGATACACTACATGGACCACATCACCATTACTCTTTCCATGTTTTAAGTACCAAATCCAACCACCCAATTTCCACCAAACTCATGTACACACTTAGATTGAGAAATTGCATATATTTAGTTCACGACATTTAACATTCAGCTTTGATTGTCATGTAGCTGCACATGCTCAGTATACTGGACCAGGGCAAGGAGCAAGAACTGCATTTGAGGATGCTCATCAGCTTTCTCTTCTTCTTGAGGTTGCAAATGCATCATCTTTATCCACAGAGAGCATTGAAGAAGCTGTTATAAGGTTAACAATGTTTCTGTCCATCTGATGCCATGGGCTAGATATGAGAGTTACTAACAAAATGAAAAGAAATTGCTGTCTACATTTGTTGATTGTTTTCTCACCTATGAAACATGCTGTTGAAAGGATTATGAATCTCATATACTTTCTTTGGAATATTTTCAGGTTTGAAGAGTTGAGAATTCCTCGGATGCGGAAGATGCAAGAGTATGCAGCCTATCAAACCATGATTCCAGAATTCCAACCTGACTGGACAAAGAATTTAACAACCGAAGAAAGAGAGAGAATGAATCAGGAGTACATAAAGTGGGTTGGGGCATACCCTGATAAACAGCAGAGTGATCCCGAGTCTTTCTACTACAAGTAGACAACTATATTGCTTAATTCCAAATGGTCCCTGACATATTTTAAAACGTGTTCCCCTGAATCTCATGTGGTAGTGTATTCTCAAAAGATATGGTAATCTAAGAAGCAATCATTAGCAGATCTTCTTAAGGAATACAGTTCGATGAAAGGGAACCATCAGGTGCCTAGTTATGTTCCCTACATTGATTATTTTATATTTTTTATTAATGGATGTAAGTGGGATCTCTATTTGATAATTATATAGCTACTCATGTGTTCATCGAACACTGATCCAAAGGCCATAAACAGTTTTTTACACCTCTTCCTCTTGATGGATCAGAGTGGCAAAGTTTTCTGAAAAATGTGAGTTGAAGACCATGCATTTGGTAACAAAACCCCATTATCCTTTTCTAACAGGTATCCAATAAATTTCTTTACAGTACATCAACAAAATGGAATAAAGGTCAGCCTTACTTGGTTACCTTTGGAGGCTAGAGGGAGAGGACATCTTACCATTCACTACAACCTGACATATAACATCCTAGGAAAACATAGCAATTCCATTTTCTCACACATTTATCACCAAATCCTATCAATTTCATGTCAAACTGGTTTGGATCCCGTATGGGCCCATTAGATAGTGCTTATCTCACAGTTTTACACCAGCATTATGTACCTTGAAAACACCTTTTGACAAGAAAGAATAAAAATTTTGGACATGCATTAGCACACTTGGAGGGTCATTGCCAACTTTCTTGAGCTATGTTTGAAAGGTCGAGTCGCCACCTTCACCATCAAATAGTGAAGGTGGAGGGCAACCTTCGCCTTGACCAAAACTTGGGTGAAAGCCCTTGTGAAAAAGTTGAACTGTAATGGTGATGACTTTGTCTCTAGTAATATGGTAGATTCGGATTAGTTAGTAATATAAACAAAAAGCATGAGCTCATGGGACTCATATTTTCGGCTATAAAACCTTCCTCCTGTCTCCCTGAAAGATAGAGTGCCATTGAAGTAAATAGCATTATATGGGCATGGTTAGCGAATGAAGGATAAAATGGACATACAAGTAAAATTATCAAAAAGAGAAATATATGGAAGAGAAAGCTGTAAATGAGAGTGATGTCAATTATTTAAGATTTTATTTGAAAAAGGAATTTCTATACTTGTGTTTTGTGCTTTTAATGATTTGTATCACGCAGGAACTTTAAAATTAGGGATTGATAGTTTTATTTATTGCTTATGTTAAAGCTATTGAACATTATTTTTGCTATTTTGTCCTTTGAATGTAAGTTATATATATATATATATATATATATATATATATATTCATAATTTAGTTAATGTGTTTGAGATAAGGTGGCAAAGTTTGTGGGAATGATGAAATCATAGTCTTTATTTTATAGGTGTGAAACTTGTATATTTCATTGGTGGTGCTCGTAGTCATTCTTGTTGTACATGAAAATCTATAATTATTTTCTTCATTCTATTTTTTAAATCATCATCTAATAAAAAAATGTATGACATAGTAATACACATGCACATATTACATAAATAAAATGCTGATATTAATGTTGGAATTTGAAATACATACTTGGAAATCTTAATCCACAATATGATTTAGACACACACTTTCAAAGTTTGATATATACATTCTTGGGATTGAAACTCGCACTTTCAAAACCAAAGTCACTCTTGGAAACACTAATATCCACACTTTCATAATATGTTCTTTCAATTTGGAAACATTGATATGTAACACTTTTGAAAATGAAATCCACACATTATGTAAAAGACCAAGCCCCCTTGGTGTCATTAAGGAGACGGGGTCTTGGAAAATTTAAAATTTTCACATTGCTCAAAATCCCATTCCAAACAAAAAATTGTGTTCTACCCATCAAGAGCTTTCCAACAACTATAATTTTGTTAAATTCTGAGATGGGAATGAGAACATAAGGCTTCTCAAGGTCCTTGCCAAAATCGTCCAGTGTCGATGGACTATCTTTTAAGTGCCATTAAGAACAAATTTATCGAGCATGGATGGAATATATGTCGAAATTCAATGGAAACAAATTCACCAAGAATTGATGGAGGATTTATTTAAGTGCCAATGAACTATTTCGTCGAGCTCCAATGAACTATTCCATTGAGTGCTAATGAAGAGTTCTTCATGAGGTTGAAGGAAATTTCTTGTGAATGCTAATAAGGTAAATCTCAACAAAGCTTAGAAAGGTAGTTTTTTGGTCAAATGCCAAAGGGGAAGGGATTATGACTAATAAAAGAGAAGTGTCATCCAAGTGTCAATTTTGCTAAGGCAGTAAGAGATTAGTTTAAATTGAGTACTAAGAATGTTAACTAGAATATCCCTTTTATTTGCCAAGAGTTTACATTCTATATATTTTCCCCAAGATATATATAGATAGATGGGTGAACCATTGGATACATTCCTCTAGATCTAAACTATGTTAAGCATTGATAGATTGAGAGAATGGAGTAGCAACTTGCATACCAATACCCATGAAGTTTGATGTAGATCCTATTGAGAAATCAATGCAAGTAGACCTAGGTCTTTGATTCCTCTTTCTTGATAATTACTTGTGAGTTATGTTGGCTTCTTTTACTTCTTTGTTATATTATCTTTCATCAAGAAATTACCAAATTATGTGTGCATGAAGATCACAAAACACGAGACACAAGATGTAGGCACTCTTCCAGGGGAAAAACCCTATCTCAGGATAAACCTAGTCAAAATCTCTTCCTTCAATAGTTTTCTTGAGATAATCCTAGACGCTTTACCCTAGACACAAACTTCCTCCAACCACTAGTCAACCCTTCCTTCCAACAACTTTGATCTAGACCTTCAACCCTGTAGCAAAAAACTTTGATCTATGCAAGAACTACTTTGACCTATGCAACACTTCAAAACACTTTGACTTATGCAGCAGCAACACTTCGACCCCAACAACTTATACCCTCTTGCAACTTCGACCTACTGCAGCAGTAGAACTTTGACCCTGCAACTCCAACAACTTCAATCCTGCAACCGCCTAGTAACTTCGTAGAAAAGAGAGAGAGAGAGCCCAAAAAATTTGATCCTGCACCTTTCCTAGTTAAATTCTTCAACATATACTAGCTAGTGCAGTTGCTGAGAATCCTACTCCAGATCCTATATATCTTGTTCCGGTTGTTTATGCCTACATCTTTCACACATCACAAACAAGGGATCCAAATCTACTCTCCCATTAAAGGTCTATTAGAGTATTCACTAGGTCTAAGTTAGATTTCCCAAGTAAATCCAAATTCAATCAAATGCATTCAAATAACTAGAAAAGTTGGGGGAAATATACTAAAATCCACATTAAAGAAGATAAAATGTTTACAATAGTTTACCTTGGATGCAAACACTCCCTTCTAGTACCTTCGTATTGATCCCTCCTTGGTTCATGATTTAAAGTCAAGCTCACTTGGACATACAAAGAGGCTTCTCCTGAGAATTTCACCAACATTTACCTATAATCTTTCTCTCTATATCCCCTTCTCCCTTAGGAATGGTATCTTTATGTAGGCTTCTCAAGGAGATGGGAGGATGTATTTGGATAACAAAGACCAAGAGAATTTATCTTTAGGCACCAATAAACCCTTGGCAAGTCATCACCTCCGAGGCCAAATTGATCTCCTTAGAAATAAGCTTTTCTAGAAGAGTGGCCCTTCATCACTTTGTTGTAGAGCATCTAGAGAGACAAAGGCAACTTCATCTTTCATTGTACATTGTAGTAGAGAGTTGTGTCATTCCATTGCAAGCTAGTTAGAGTAATGGAACACTAAATATTGTCTTCTTAGGGTTAGGAAAAGGGTATTTTAGTGTTCCAACTGAGGTAAGTTGAGTAGGGTTTCTCCTACATCTCTAAGTTGTCAAACAAGATTATAATAGATGCCACTTAACATGTGAGGTCAAAAGAGAAAATGATGGCCCAAATACATTAAAATATGGTGAAGTGGTGTAAGGAAGTATTCAAGAACCATGGAACTAGTTTGGACTTGTAAGACATCAAAGTAATTAATCATATAGATCATCCTTGATCTAGGCGTGACCATGCTTGATAAAAGGGATAATTGAACATGGCTACCAATATAATACACTACAAATCCATGGAATTAAATGTTGATACATGGACACAAAGGAATACATTGTAGATCCATGTTTCCAATAAACATATCATAGCCATGAGCAAATACAATGTGGATCTATGTCATAGTATACATCAGTAACACATCTGACACAAAATAAGAGTTCCCCTGAGTGGTATCAAAGTACATAAGATGGTGAAATACCCAATTGCAACTTAGGATGGATAGCATGTATGAGTGAGATGCCCCCAAAACCCAATGTTGTCATCCAAACCTCAATGGTACAATTCTACTTCATGTGAATAGATGAGTTGATGTCAAGCATGGTAGAAATTGTTTGATTGTTAATCATTGAAGTATATCACTAACAGACATTGAGGGGATCTATCAATGATGAAAATGGACTCTAAAGTACTTAGCATAATTCAACAAGCATGAATAGGTGAGTTTATGTTGAACACTCATGGACTCAACTAATTAGAGATCGATGATGAAAATACATCATATTTCATGAAGAGGCTTGCCACTAAGGATTGCAAGCTCCAAGGCACTACTAGTTTTAATATCCCTGTCCTATATAATGAGTTGTCGTCAATAAGAAGATATTCGTAAAAGGACGACCTTTATGTATGCCCCATCAATCAACACGAAACAAACAAAGAATTTTTGTGAAGAGATGAAGTCGCAAAGCACAACTAACACATGGATAGTCGGCACAAAAGGTAAACAAGGTTGCAATTTTCTGACTAATGTTTAAAATTCTCTTGGACATAGTTGACATGACACAAGAGTGACTTAGTAGCATTGATGCATGAGTACCACATGATAGCATGCAACAATGCAAGAGGCATTGAAGCATGCTCCATAATGAATGGAAGAGTAAACTACCAAGGAGTATATATCTCATATGTATGCGACAACTCTTAGACAAGCTATAACATAGTTTTAAGGTAATGATGAAAATAGGTGCCATGTTCAAAATCCATGTGATAGGCGTTGTCATTTATTCATGTGCACTGTAATAAATTCCCCCTCTATTTATTTTTTACGCCTTCATAGATTAGCGAGAATAATAAGCTCAATGGTGTCTTTTTTGTTTAGTTTTAACAAGATCGAAAAAGAGATAAAAGTGTCATTATTCTTATTTTTTTAACGAGGGATGAAAATGGAGAAGAGCAAGCTTTTCATCTTTCATTGTTAAACAAGAATGAGAAGGTCGCAAAGGAAGCTCATCTTGAAGAAATTAGTGGTATAAACAGATAACGCCTAGTTCCAGAGTGGTGGAACTGCTCTAAGCAAGATGAAGCAAGGAGGCTAGCAAGGTAAATTTGTTGAGTACACAGACTTATATTGAGGAGGTGGGTGAATCAATATAAGATAATTTTTACTTATTTAAACATTCATGAACCATAAGAAAACAATGACATATGACATCTATCAGTTGTAGAACAATGAACTCAACATTTTTGTGGAAATCTTTTAGGCAAAAAACCACAATTTTTTTTATATAATTATTTGGAGGCACCAACCTATTGTTAGAAAATTTTATAGGCACCAACCAACTGTAGATATCAACCCCCATTGTTGTAAATATTCGTAGGTACATGTTATGCAACCAATTGATAAAACATAAAAAAAGATAGATCAATGACTTGAAAATATGCCTCTTCGGGGAGGCAACCTCCTTTACATCAAATAAATGAACAATTCTTGGATGATACAAATGACAATACCTCATTTTTATATATAGGAATCTAAAATGTCACAATATAATTAGGGCCTACAAAACAATAATAACAATAGTTGGATTCTATGGGGCATAACAATAATAATATGGGGGCTACATGGGACACAAAGATAACAATATGGGGGCTACATTAGTATTATAGGGGCCTAACAGGCCCCTCTCATTAAAAAAAAATGTTGTTCTCAACGCTTGAGTAGTTATGGATGCTTATATATAAAATATTCATCTTCCCGTGTGGAATCTTCCGCGGGTAAGTTCTTCCACTTAATGAGATATTTTGAAATTGATTGATTCTATAGCTGTCGTATTCTTGTTTTTGTGATTTTTTGAGGACCTAATATAGTTTTTCCTTCTTCATTAAGTTCTGGAAATATAGTTTGAACTAGAAAATTTTCACTTATAACTTTCTTCAAACATGAAACATGGAAAATTGGGTGTATTTGTGAAGATGCAGGTAGCTCCAATTTGTGTGCCATAGTACAATTCTTTTGCAATACTTTGTAAGGGCCATAGTACTTTGGTGATATTTTATTATCCTTCTTAGCTTGCTTGAGTGATATTTTCTTGTATGGTTGTAGCTGTAAATATACCCAATCACCCACGTCGAAACTTCTTTCATTGCAATGTTTATTTTCTTGTTGTTTCACTCGATTATGCACTAGACTCAGATTATCCTTTAAGAGTTGGAGAACTTGTTGTTAATTCTCAATGTGATCTTCCACTGCTTGAACCTTAGCACTGTCTCTTAGAGATGATGTGATAGACAGTGGATGATATCCGTAAAGTTTCATAAATGGGGTCATTTTTGCTGCAGCATGGAAGGAAGTGTTATACCACCATTCTGCCAGAGGTAACCACTTAACCCATTGTGTTTATTTATCATATACTAAGCAACGAAGATATGCTTCCAAACATTTGTTAACTATATTAGTTTTCCCATCAGATTGATAAAGATAAGATGATCTATGAGCCAATTGAGTACTAAGACAGGAAAATAATTTTGTCCAAAAAAATCCAATGAAAATGGGATCTCTGTCACTTACAATAATCTTTGGAATTCCATGTAACTTCTGAATTGTTTCCACAAATTCACTAGTGAATATTTGGTTTTGAAAGGATGAGATAGAGAACAAAAGTGTGCATACTTGGTAAGTCTATAAACTACCACCATGATGACACTCTTTCCTTCAAATTTGGGTAGACCTAAGATAAAATCTATTGAGACCTCCTCCCAACATTGACCTAAAATGGATAATGGTTGTAAAATACCTAGAGTTTTAATTGTCTCGACTTTATTTTGTTGCAAAACTAAACATTCAGCCACAAACTTCTAAACATCATATTTAAGGCCATTCCAAAAAAATTCCTTCTTGACTTTGTGGTAATTTAAAAAAAATCATAAGTGCCCTCTTATAGTAAAGGTGTGCAATTCCAAAAGAATTTTTTCTTTGAGTTTGGAATTATTACATAGATATAAGCAATCATTGTACCATAGTGAATCATTTTTCCAGATAAAAGTGTTAGATTCATTGGGATCTTGCTGCAAATTTTGAATGAGTGTCCATATCTGTTTGAATTCTTACATTCATCCCTTGCTTCATTTATCCAATCAAGTTGCATAATAGAAATGGCACAAATCAATGCCTCCACATCCTTATCTTTTCTTGAGAGTGCATCTGCAACAACATTTTTCTTCCCTTTCTTGTAGATGATTTCAAAGTCATAACCCAACATCTTTGTAACCCATTTTTGCTTCTCTTTTGAAGATAATTTTTTTTCGAAGAAGTATTTAAGACTTTTTACCTTGAAGTGTCTTCCAATTAGGTAAGGGCACCATTGTTTTAGGGCATGTAGAATTTCCAACATTTCCTTCTCATAAATGGGTTTGTGTAAATTATTTCCTTTGGTTAGACGACTTTCAAAGGTAATGGGTCTTCTTCCTTGCATTAAAATAAGAAACATTGTAAACTTTGAAATGGGAACTATAAACTCAAAATGGGAACTCTAGCAAAAAAAACTCCAAAAAAACATGAAAAACAACCTTAAAAAAATGTTGATGCTGGAATACTAGAATGTTGGAAAACCTTAAAATTTTGAATTTTTTTCAACCATGACATTATGGAAAAAAATTTGACTAAAAAAACTTTAAAAATTAACACATGAATGAAAGAGTGAGTATTCCAGGAGTAGTTTCTTTTTGAAATGATAAAAATATGATGACTTTAAAATCTTAGCTTGACACATTGCAACAAAAATTTAAAAGGAAACCATCAAATTGACACACAATATAGGCAAACTCGACCCATTGAAATTAAAACTTAAATATCAACGATGAAATTGACACATTATGGGGGCAGACTCGATCTTTTACAAAGAAAAATTTAAAATGAACAAGCAAAATGACACATAATGAGATGAGGTTGTTAGTCAAGGATCAACACAAATCCTATAGGAAAAAATAAAATAAAATAAAATAATAAATAATTATATAAAAATGAAAAATATTATAGGAAACAAAAATTAAAACATTGAAAAAAAAAGTACACAAAAAGTTAAAATAATAATAATAAGTAAATAAAGTTCACGGCGTCTTGAATAGACGGCGATTGGGTGGGCTATTTACGCACTCCTTGATGTGAAGTCACCGCTTCAATTCCACATGATGATGAAGATGTAGTCGTACTCAACTTACAAAAAAATAATAATATGTAAATACAAATATATATTAAAACAAAAAGAAATTAAAAAACATGATATATATATATATATATATATATATATATATATATATATATATATATACAAAAATAAAGACACAAGAAAATAATAAGAAGTAGATAACATTTGTGCTTAGTTGATTACGTATCATGCATTAGCCATTTTCTATTTTTATTAATATGTTTGGATGTTTCTCTAACTGGAACCAGCTACACACTTCTACCGAAGTTGTATTGATCAAGCATTAGCCATTTTCTATCTATATTGATATGTTTGGATGTTTCCCTAATTGAAACTACCTATGCACTTCTACCAAAGTTATTAGAACATAAATAAATTTAAAAAACATGGCAAAAAAAAAACAAATATAACAACATGGCAAAAAAAAAATAAAAATATAAAAATATATATGAAATTGACAAAAAGTCAAATGAAACAAAAATAATTACCAAAAAACAAAATTAACTTAATATATATATATACAAAACATATTTCAAAACAGATGAAAGTGCAGAAGTGTCCTCAGACACACAACTTTATTGATCAAGCAAAAAGATTACATAGCAAATTACAGGAGTTTACACACGTAAACTCACACTCTCACATTCTCTCATTACACATTACAATGAAAATATGAAACTAACCTATTTATAAGCTCTATGTTCTAACTTAATCTAGTTATGGATCACTTGGAAAATAAAAAAGTGTCCATTTACAATAAATGAGCTTCTAACCACTTTACTAACTTCACTCCTAACTTAGAGCCTAGGAAACGACTCTTTTCTAGAGTCCTAATTTTTAATAACAAATTTCTATTTCTAAATATCTCAAAGATTTATTAAATATTCTAGAATAATAATTATTAATTTAATATCTTAAATTAATAATTATTTTATTCAAACACTATAACCTATGATAAAATTTATTTTGGATCATCTAACATTCCCCCATATGATCCAAAGATACATTACAACAGATACCAAGTTCATCCCTGAACTTAGTAAACTTTATTCTGCCAAGAGGTTTGTGAAAATGTCGGAGGCCTGGTCTTCTGAAGGACAAAACACTGGCTTGATGACGTCCTTTGCAATGAGAGATCTAATATGATGATACTTGGTGTCCACATGCTTTGTCTTTGAATGAAAAACTGGATTTTTGGCAAGCTTTATTGCTGATTGATTGTCGATGAATAATGAAGTAGCTTCTGCTGGAGGAATTCCCAAGTCCTGTAAAACTCGACGTAACCAAACAATCTCACATGTTGCTTCCCATGCTGAAATGTACTCTGCTTCTGCTGAAGAAGTGGCCACTGTAGTTTGCTTCTTGCAACTCCAGGAAACTGCAGCTGACCCCATGTTCATTAAGTAACCTGAGGTTGATGCCCTGTCATCAATACTGCCAGCGAAGTCGGCATCTGAAAATCCACCAAGTACAAAATTTTTAGTCTTTTTGTAAAGAAGACCAAAATCTTTTGTTCCTTGGATATATCGAAGAACTCTTTTGGCTGCATTCCAGTGGCTGTCTAGTGGTTCCTGCATAAAACGTGAAAGAATATTGACTGCATAAGATAGATCAAGACTAGTGGTTGTCAAATAAATCAAACTGCCAATCAACTGTCTATAAGTCGTGCTGTCCACCTTCCCCCCCCCTTCAAATTTTGAAAGTTTTAAGTTTTGCTCCATAGGGTAAGGACATGCTTACAATCCTGCATTCCAAATCGCTGAAGAATTTCTGCTGCATATTTACTCTGGGAAATGAAGATCTGATGTGGACGTTGGAATACTTCAACTCTAAGATAGTGGTGAAGTAGTCCCAAATCTGTCATCTTAAAACCTGCATGTAACTCCTTTTTCACCTATTCAATGTGATCATCATTGTTGCCTGTAATGATCAAATCATCAACATACATAATGAGAATGACCATATATTTTCCCTGTTGGCGCACATACAAAGTATCATCAGATTCACTGCAATGAAAACCAACTTTGCTGAGGTATTCATCCATTTTGCATACCAAGCACAGGGAACTTGTTTTAATCCATATAAAGCCTTGATTAATTTGCAGACTTTATGTTCTCGCCCTTCAACTTCAAACCCTAGTGGTTGTGTCATATATACATCTTCCTGTAAGTCCCCGTTGAGAAAAGCGCTTTTGACATCCATTTGATGAACTTTCCACCCTTTCTGAGATGCTAAGGTAAGTGTGAGGCGGATGGTGTTCCATTTAGCTGTGGGAGCAAAGGTTTCCTCATATCGATCCCTTCCTGCTGCGCAAAACCTTTAGCAATAAGGCGTGCTTTATACTTGTCAATATCACCATTTTGCTTGTACTTAATTCGATAAACCCATTTGCCTCCAATAGGTTTAACATGCTGAGGACAATCAACAAATTGTCAAGTGTTGTTGTCTTGAACTTCCTGATATTCATCAACCATTGCTTGTTGCCATGCTTTATGTTTTACTTCCTCTTGAAAAGAAGGTTCAGTAAAATCATTTGCTATCAAAGCAAAATTGCCTTCATTTCGTTTTGATGCCCTTGTACCTGTTTTGTTTTGTTCATTAGGCCTTACATCTTTCAATAGTTGAACTACCCATTTTGGAAGTTGTTTCTCACTTGTTTGAGGTGATGAGAAGTCCCCATCATTGTAAAGGGGATTAATGTAAACTGATGTTCGTCGTTCAGGTGGTGAATATGGAGAATCACTGTCAAAAGAACTGTTGTTGATTGGAGACGTTGATGAACTGCTAGAAGACCCAGATGATTTTGTTGAAGTAGATGGACTGGATGACTCATCTTCAGAGGAAGGAAAATCAAGTTCATACCAATTTGGTGAAGTTGGTTGAATTTGCATATTTCCTTTCCTTTTACTGCCTTTAGTTTCTAACTTATGAAGAAGACTTTCGATTTCTTCAGCACTCTTACTCTCTGTTTCATCAAAAATGACATCCATGCTCACAATAAATTTTCCATTTGTCAAAAGACGATACCCTTTCTTTTCATCTGAAAGCCAATCATGGTGCATTTTAAACTTCTTGAATCAAGCTTAGTTCTCTTTTCTTTGGGAACTAAGGCATAACAGATGGATCCAAAAACTCGAAGATGTTTAACTTTAGGTTTGAAACCAAACCAAGCTTCATAAGGGGTGATTCCTTCTAATGAAGTAGTTGGAGATCTGTTTCTTAGATAGATAGCTGTATGGATTGCTTCAGCCCAATATGTTGGACTTAACCCTTTGAAAGTTAACATGGATCTCGCCATGCCTAACAATGTGCGATTCATCCTTTCTACGACTCCATTTTGTTGAGGAGTGTAAACATTTGTAAGATGCCTTCTGATGCCATTTTCACTGCAATAAGTTTTGAATTCATTTGAGTTGAATTCTCCCCCATTATCTGTCTTGAGAGTACCTATCTTTTCTTTGACCTCATTTTCAACAAGTTGTCGAAAAATTTTGAATTTCTCAAATGCTTCTGACTTGTTTTTCAAGAAATAAATCCAAGTCATTCTACTGAAATCATCAATAAATAGCAAGAAATATTTGCAACCACCTAATGAAGTTTATAGTGGACCACACACATCACTGTGAACTAGTTGCAACAGCCTGTTTGCGCGCCATGTACTTGTTGGAAAACTTTCTTGACTCTGTTTGCCATAAATGCAGGCTTCACATTTAGCATTTTCTTTGTTGAAAGTTGGAAGTCCTTTAACCATCCCTTGTTTCTGCAATTGAGAAATACTATCAAAATTCAAATGTCTATATCTTTCATGCCATAATATTATAGGTGAAATTCCTGTAGTAACTGCCCCTGCAAAATCAGAATTCCTTGGAATAACTGTTCCTTTCATCCTTAACACTTTTCCATCTTCATATCCTATCATCACTGTTTGGAAGTTCTGTTTGACTGAATTAATCTTGACTAAGCCATCTTCCATAATTATTTGATGTCCATCTTGTCGAATCATGACCAAAGACAACAAATTTTTCTTAAAGGTGGGAACATACCACACATTGGAAATCAATTTTTCTCCAATGTCAGGGAGAAAAACTTTGACTGCACCTTTTCCATAAGGTGTATGTTTTGTATCATCTGCTAGAAAGATGGAATTAAGATGGCACTCTTGAAAATTCCAAAAGAAATCTCGTCTATAGGTCATGTGCTGAGTTGCTCCTGAATCCAAAATCCAAGCATCTTCATAATCACTCTTAATATAGGAGGAAAGTTGGATTGCTGGTGAAGAAGTGAAGACATATTCTGAGTCATTATCATTTTGATCTTGATTATTTGCAAATTGTGCTGAACGCTGTTGAAACTTAAAAAATGTATTGATAGATGTGCGACAATCTGAAGCATAATGACCAACTCTGTTACATTGCCTGCAAACCATTTGACTCAAATCGGTGCCTCTTCCTTGAGACTGTCCTCTGCCTTGAGACTGTCCTCGACCTCTGCTTTGTCCTGTGTTTTGAGATTGTCCTCTCCCTTGATTCTATCCCGTGCTTTGTTGAGATCCTCTGTTTTGATTGTTGCCTCTGCCTTGAGAATTGTTTCTGCCTGAATTGGAGCCTCTGTTGGAGTTGTTTCCTCTGTGTTGACTGCGACCATGACCTTGCACTGCTTGATTTTGATTAAAATTTCCTTTGCCTCTGTTTTTGGAATTGTCAGCTGAGGATTTTCTAGTACTGGCTTCTGTGAGAAAAACATCTTCACCAACTTTCTTTTTCTTCCCAAAAGTTTTATCATGTTGAGTCAACATTTCGCAGAGCTCATCAAACTTTAGCTTTTCTAACTTTCCAGTAAGCTGTAGAGTTTCCAAAAAATGTGTGTAGGAAGAAGGAAGCCCAACAATTAAAATTGTGACCATAAAACTATCATCAACTGCTTGAAAACCGACATTAACAATTTCCTACTTAATATTCTTAAGTCTGGAGATGTATTCAAGAATATCTCCTTCTTCAGTCAATTTTTGATGCAACAATTTTAATTGTAGGTCAACTCTTTTTGATTGAGGCTGAGTATCAAACAACTCTTTAAAAGTTCTCAAAGCAGACCAAGCATCTTTAGCATTTTCAATATGGACATACATTTCATCATTGACAGAGGATTTAATGAGATTTAATGCTTTGGCATTTTTAACTTTCCATTTTGCTAGCGCAGCTGCATCTGTAGGTTTATTTGGCTTTACATCTCCATCACAAATATCATGCCATAGTTCATTATAAAAAAGAGTGCTTTCGATGAGGTGTTTCCATGTTTTGTAAGATTTTGAGCCTTCAAGTTTGTCGGAATTAGAAAATAAATTAATCAACTTAGACATTGTAATGTTAAGACTTCACACCATGAATCAAGCTCCAAAAAATATCAAGATGCGCAACACAACAACAACACACAACGAAAAAAAAAAACGAACTATCGGGGCTTGGCATTGACCCTCGAATAGTCGTTGAAACAGGAGAAAATTGACTGAGCTTTGCACATGGCTCTAGTCAATTTCTCAAATATTTACAAGGCAACTTTCAAAATTTGACTTTTACAATAGTGCTCTTGCACAATCTGGTAAAAAAAGGTTACCCCCCCTCAAAGTAAAATTATTTTTGTCACACTTATCTCTCCAGATATTTTCACACAAATTTGATGGGCATTTCATTGAATCCACGACTTTTATCCCTCCTGAGCTTCATCGCACCTGCAATATTTGTAATTTCATTCATAGGATAGAAAAGGATTTTATAAGGAAATACACAACATCCTTAAATCTGTATACAACATAGTCGAAAGAGAGATATTCTCGATTGTATACATATAATTACAAAGGCCTAGTTTGACCATATTTACAATAACAGACCCATTCTAGCCTCACCAGATCTTAGCTTCTCACAAGCCTCTCGCTTGTCTCCTCATGCGCTTTTAAATTTTTTTTTTGTCAAATTTCAACCCAAAAAAAACGCCATCCAAAATATTCTAAACTATTTTGTTGTGTCGCAACTCCACTTCTATTAGCTCGGTGCAATGGAGAGAAGCGTTTATATCAACAAACAAGGTAGAATCCCCAGGCGGGACCCACTCTGTTGTCTTGTCGATGCTACGAAAGCCGGATAGAGTAGGCCAGTTCATCAACGATTGAGCATAAAACAAAACATAGAACTTCTGGGCAAACCCACTCTTCCACGTAAGCTCGATCCTCCTCGTCACTTATTCTCCTTAAGCGGGCCTTGACAATTCCTTCTTTCTGGGATTAAGACATCCAGCCCAGCGTCGGTCACTTGAAAGTTCTGTCTCCCGGAATTTTCAAATGTCGTTCCTCGACGCTGTCAAATGACAGGCTTCTGTCAACTTTTTAAAATACTAAGTGTTACGTAGCTCCTCGGTGCTTACTCCTTTCACTCCTTTGGATTCAAGGGTCCCTCGGTCCTATGATTCAATCTTACTCTCCCAACTTGATCTCTCTGAATTGTAATAATACTATCTCATGCTTGCTATGCACGGGAAAGGCTTTTTGACAAGTGCAGGATGAGGTAGCAGATGCCTTGGATCCTGTCTTAAATATGCCTGACACATCCGCGGCATTGACCTTCTTTGTTTTATTTGGATGCTTCAAGATGAAGACGCATGGGAGATAAAGCTCGTGAGATTGCAGCAGTTAAAACGCTGACTGGCTTATCAACGCAGCTAAAGTTTGATGCCTTGTGTATTCAAATCAAATTATGCAGAATTATACAGAATTATACAATGCTTTCTCTTGCAGATGTACTATGTCAACAACGCTCTCTCCTTTAGTGCTGATGCGCTATATCAACATCGCTTTCCTTTTTTTTTTATTGCAACAAAATTCTTACATACAAAGTTGCCTCAACAATTTGAAACAGGAGATTCACACAGATTTTGCATTTGCTCTTTTAAAAAAAAATGATTTTAGAATTTACAGATCTAAAATCAATAAATTTTTTTTTTTTTTCAAATTTCATACCAATCTTTTGCTGATCACTTCAACAGAGTTGAGTTTTCCACGACCTGGTAGAGCTGGAATCTCCTCCTCACAGCATTACCGTGGCTCTGATACCACATGAAAGTGCAGAAGTGTCCTCAGACACACAACTTTATTGATCAAACAAAAAGATTACATAGCAAATTACAGGAGTTTACACACGTAAACTCACACTCTCACATTCTCTCATTACACTTACAATGAAAATAGGAAACTAACCTATTTATAAGCTCTATGTTCTAACTTAATCTAGTTATGGATCACTTGGAAAATAAATAAGTTTCCATTTACAATAAATGAGCTTCTAACCACTCTACTAACTTCACTCCTAACTTAGAGCCTAGGAAATGACTCTTTTCTAGAGTCCTAATTTTTAATAACAAATTTCTATTTCTAAATATCTCAAAGATTTATTAAATATTCTAGAATAATAATTATTAATTTAATATCTTAAATTAATAATTATTTTATTCAAACACTATAACCTATGATAAAATTTATTTTGGATCATTTAACAACAGACATAATTAAAAAATAAAAAATAAATAAAAGATTAACAAAAAAAATAGAACAATTTTGAATAATTATAGAAAAAAAATAAAATAAAATAAAACAAAATAAAATTCGAAAAACAGTAATTGGACATTAAGAAATCCTTCATTTCAAAGATGAACAGGTACCACAAGGTAGGAATAGTATATGCAAACTTTTATGTTCCATAATTCTATGATTGTTGTCCGATCCCCTGGGCAATTGCATTAACATATTTGATGGAAAGGGTGTACCTGACCTCTCTATTTTCAAAGGGCCAGCGGGCCCTCCAAATCATAATGTTTGGTTTTGGGGTGGGCCCAAGAGGGGCCTTGTTGCAAAGGTTATGGTACATCGCTATTTTATATACTCTTTTGGTTGCTGACTAAAAAAATATTAAGAAATAAAAATAATTAAAAATAAAAATAAAACAAATTTATGCTCCCCAGCTCGGCAGTGGAGTGGAATCGGCCTTGCCCCCTGTGGTCGCTCGGTCGTCAGGCTGGGCGGCCACGGGAGCTGTGCGCGAAAGTCCCACGGCCACCCAGCCCGGCGACCGAGCACCCACAACTCCCACAACCACCCAGCCCCGCGGCCGAGCCCGAAGGCAAGGCCAGCTAGCTGTGGGAGCTGTTGCATAGTCTCCCACAGCCGCCCAGCCCAACGGTCGAGCGACCATGGTTGGTTGACCTACCTTCGAGCTCGATCGACTGGCCATGGTCGCTCGACTGTCGGGTTGGTCCCATGGCCACCTAGACCGGCGACCAAGCACCCACAAATCCCACAACCACCCAGCCCCACGACCAAGCTCGAAGGAAAGGCCAGCTAGCTGTGGGAGCTGTTGCGCAGTCTCCCACGGCCGCCCAACCCGGCGGTCGAGCGACCATGGTTGGTTGGCCTACCTTCGAGCTCGATCGGCTGGTCGTGACCGCTCGACTGTCGGGTTGGGCGGTCGTGGGACCTGCGTACGCAGCTCCCACGGCCACCCAGCCCAGGGCCACTCAGCGGCCAGGCCGGGCGGCCTAAATATATATATATTTTTAATTATTTTTATTTTTTAATTTTATTTTTAGTTATAGTTTTTCAAAAAAAAACATTATTTAGTTTTGTTTTTATTTTTTATTTTTACAACTTTTTAAATTTTTTTAAAATATGATTTTTTTTTTTAATTATTATTATTATTATTTTTAATTTAAGGTTTTGTTTTTTTAAATTATGGTTTTTTTTTTTTTCAATTATGTAAAATTGTTCTATTTTTATTTTTTTCAATCTTCTATTTTTTATTTTTTAATTATGTGTGTTTTAATATATATATGTTAATTTTTTTTTTTTGCAAAATAAAATTAAAATTTTATTTAAAAAAAATAAAATGCAAAGAAAAACAAACAAACATGTGTTTGAAAAGCCCTTCAAAAACTAATATTTTAGGATGAAAAGCACTAAGAGATATAAGACAACTTGAAAAATTGTTAAATAATCAACATTTAAAAAAAAATTTATGTATACCTAGGACATAAGAACATTTAAAGTGTCAAAAATGTCTTTAAAAAAACAAATGTTGATGTTTTTCAAAATATGCATAAAAATCATCAATATTTAAAAAAATATGTTGACACTTAATACAATAGAAAATTTAAAGTGTAAAAAATAAGCACTCTAAAAAAAAAGGGTCGATGTTGCATCAACACTTTTTAAAATCAACATGAAAATCACTAACATTTAAAAAAAATGATACATAAGAAAATTTAAAGTGTTAAAAACATGCTCCTAAAAAAAAAGTGTATTCTGGATGATCACTTTTCAAAATCAGATTATTTTTTTTCTATCTCAAAACAATGGGTACTCGTTTCCGTTCTCATTTCAAAGTTTACATTGTCAACACCAAACTCATTTATTAAGGCATCACATTCCACAATAAAGGTTTTTGTGAAGTCTCATGTAGCTACGACCAAAGCTCGACACATTTCCTCTTTAAGATGTTCAAAGGCCTTAGTTGTTTCTGGAGTCCAAGAAAATGCATCTTACTTCAATAATGTTGTTAGAGGTGCTATTATTTTTCCATAATTCTTAACAAACTTGCAATAATACCCTGTCAACCGGAGAAATCCTCGAATATTCCTTAAATTTGTGGGGATACCTTGATGGATTTAATTTTGTTAGGGTATAGCTTAACACCCTCATGAGATACAATATGACCCAAATATTCCACCTCATGTACCCCAAAGACACATTTGGAGTTTTTAGCATATAATTGTTTCTCTTCCAATAGTTTAAGCACTCTATCAACATGTGAACACGATCCTTCCAAGACTTGTTGGAGATTAGTATATCATAAAAAAATACTAACATAAATTTTCTAATGAAAGGTTAAAAAATGGAATTTATCAAACCTTGAAAAGTGGAAGGTGCATTATTAAGGCCAAAAGGCATGACTGAAAATTCACAATGACCTTCATGAGTTCTGAATGTTATTTTCATAATGTGTTCAATCTTCATTCTAATTTAATTATATTCTAAACGAAGATCCAACTTGGTGAAGTAAATTTCTCCATGCAATTCATCCAACAATTCATCAATGACGAGAATGGCAAACTTATCATTAATAGTGAACCTGTTGAGCTCCCTATAATCTGAACCATATGCCACGATCCATTCTTCTTGTGTACCAATACTAATAGAGCAGAGAAAGGATTTTGTCTAGGATGAATTATACTAGCCTCTAGCATTTTTGCAACCATATGCTCAATTTCACTCTTATGGGCATAGGGATATCTGTAAGGTCTGATGCTTGGAGGAACACTTCCTAGAATCAGGTGAATCGCATGATCATGATCACGAATTGGTGGGAGACCCTTGGGAGTATCAAATACCTTGGAATTGTTGGCATTATGGCTAATGTGTTGTCCTTGATGGAAACTTATTTTACAAATATGTCCTTGATGTCAACATGGTGATAATATATTGATTGTGGAACTATTGTAGATGGAAGTTTTGATGGTACAAATATTTCAGAGGATATGAAAGAGAAATGGTAGTTTAGTTACAGGTTCAATTACATATGGATGACAAATGTGAAGTTTGAAAAACATACGCGGTTCATGTAAAGAAGACTCACGTACATACGCAGGTCCTGTGAACAAAAGTCGTGTACATAATCTGAACCATGGAAAACTGGATACCAGGGGCCACTACCACTACCATGGTAATTGCCCATAGTAATTGAGGCGACAACGACTATTTGATCCTATCAACGAATACCATCAACCTTAACAAAATAATTTCTAGAGGTATTGGCTAAGGCAAAATATATATAAGGAAGAAGGCTCATATTTGAAAGTGCATTGAGTTCTAATGGTTATACTTGACTGATTTGTTCATGTTTCAATATCTAATGATGAAATATATGTTTGAACGCATTTGATGTAATATGTGATTTGACAGTAAGTGTTTGAGTTGATTTAGTTGTGGATCGAAATATTGGTTAGTGATGATGTTATAGAGTGTCGAACTCTAATTAGTTTCTATTGTGACTCAGTATGTCAGTGACTCAGTGGGTGATGTGATGATTTTGTTTCAACATTCAACAAATTGAGATTCTATGCAGGTTTTATACAGATTAAGTGCGTATATATGTGGGTATGCTTTAGTACAATCACATATAATTTATGAAGTAAATTTGATTAGGGTTTGTAATGATTGTAGATTAATTTTTTGTTGATGACAATGTGGTTAATATCTTCATTTATGACTGGTTATTTAGTTTATCGATTTATGGCTTGGTATTATGATGGTTCATTATGCATTGGTATGATCTAGTTATGATGATTCAGTATTGGTCCAATATTCAATGTTTCAATTGCTTCAGTGATTCAATTGGTATTCAACCGTGAATCAACAATTGTACTCAAATTATTTGATTCAGTATTCAGTTTGGTATATTGGTTTGGGCTTATTGTTGATGTGGGTCTAATGTGAAAATTTGATGAAAGGTGGCCTAGAAATTTTGATGTTTGTTTGAGATAGGTGGATCTAGTATGAAACATTCTGAAACAAGGTCCACAAGGTGATGAAGGTTGCAACCTTCAGTGAGGAAGTAGAGGCTCCCTTCCGGTAAGATATGGTAAACGAGATCAGGGGGTTATAGCTCCATTCCAGTGGCTGTTGGAGAACAAGTGGAGGTTGTAGCCTCCTGTAGGTAGGAGCCTGCATGCTGGTAAGAGTCTGCACCAGTACAAGATGTAATGAATATTTTCTTTATATAATAAGAAAGAAGACAAAGACAACGACAATGGTGGTGTTCTCCTGCATTGAGTTTCCACCTAAATCCTAATGTTCATATGTGTTGATGAGTTTCTTATGTGTTGTGATTAATCTATTATTTACTGAATACTAGATGGCTAATGAACTAATAATGCAATGATTAAGTTAAAAATTTGATGGAAGTTATAGAAAATTAATTAATTTGAACATACACAGTTTGCATTCACTACTGTTGCATACACACGCGGGCTTCATGAATAAAAATAGCATACATGTTTTTGAATATGAAATTGGAAATTAAAGTGAATTAAAAATACTGACTCAACCCCCCTTTAGTATTCTTCCTAACAATTGGTATAAGAGCAGGATCCCTCAAAAGAATATTGATCATTTAAAGGGAGATCTCTCAAAATGAGGAGTCAAGAGGGAGTATTTTCCTACAAGCCACCCTTTTTTAATGGCACTAACTTTATGTTTTGTAAAGTCATAATGAGATCATATTTGAAGACAATAAGATTTGGTGAGTGGGAAATTTTTGAAAGTGGATATCAATATCGAACTTCCATTCCCACAGATGATGTAGGAAAGAAACAATATGAGAACAATTCAAATTCGATAAATGTTACCTTGGGAGGTTTAGTTGAATATGATTTTGTGAAAATCATGCAGTTGAGCACCTCAAAGGGAATATGAAATAAGCTCGCTCAAAGCTATGAAGGTGACTGTAAGGTAAAAAGTACTAAATTTCAAACATATAGAATTCAGTATGAGTCTCTTAGAATGCATGACAATGAAAGTATTGCAAGAATTTTCCTTAGAGTAGATAGGATTGTTAACACAATGAAAAGTCTTGGTTATGAAATAAAAGATATTTTTGTTATTGAAAATATTTTGAGATCAATAATCCTAAAGTTTGATTCAAAAGTCTCCACCATTGAAGAAATGCAGGATTTGAATAACCTTACCCTTGAAAAACTCCATGGGATCTTGACAGCATTTGAGATGAGAAAATGGGATACATTAGTTCTTAGAGAAGCAACCTTCAAAGCCACATATAAAGGGAAATAAAAAGAAGAACCTAAATATATAAGTTACATTTCAGATGAAGAAGAAGCGGCTTTTGTGAAGAATCTCCAAGTAGGAATTGGTAGTTTCAAAGGTAAGCTTCCTTTCAAATGTTTTGTGTGTGGAAGAGTAGGTCACTATGTCACTAAGTGTCCTTATAAAGAAAATCATGAAAAATGAAATAATGTTTCAGAAATGAATTTTAAAAGAGGTTTTTCTAGCAAGAAAAGTTTTTATACTCATCAATATAGTGAATATTCTTCCAATAATGAGGATGATGAATCAGATCAAGATTTTCAATTACTTATGGAATTATAAGAACAATGTGTAGATGAGTCTGATGATGTCTTTATGGATGATCTAGAAGAAAATCATAGACTCGGGGTCATAAAAAAGAATCAAGAAAAGGAAATCAATATGTATAAAGAAAACACCCTTGTTAAAAAAATAACTCAACTAAAGATATATCTATAAGAGACTTTGAAGAAACAAGTCCAAGAAAGGGGAAAAAATTGTGAAAACTTAGAACTTGAAATTGTGGATCTAAGAAAGGAACTTGAGAAAACAAAGGCTCTAAATCTTAGATTTGATAAAGGATCCAAAAAATGAGAAGAAATTATTAAAGTTCAACGTTCTCCCCTAAGACAGGTCTTGGCTACAATCCAAATAAAAATGGAAAAACATCAGAACCTATGAAATATTTTGAAATAGGTGTTAGTGTTAGTATTTTCATACTTCCACCAAGGATCAAAACACATTTTGCATGTGCATCTTAGGTGTCCCACTCTAAAGAAAGTTTCGATCATTCCATTAGGTCATGATATAAAATTGTTCCACTGGTGGTTGTCCTTGTCAATAAACTTCACTCTCCCTCCGAGATTTACATTGCTGACTCATTCTCATGTCTCCTTGAGCATAATAACACCTATGGAAGTCTCTTTTCACCAGGAAGTATTTTAAATCAAATCTCATTCATGAAATTTGGGTCTAAAGAAGTCCCATTAGGTCATTAGGTTTTTTATTTTTCAAGGTCACTCCTCCATTTCAGATGAGAACAGAAAACATATGAGAGGGACTAAATAAGAAATTTTGTTTTCCTATATGGAAGATCATCATGATGTAATTATCATACTTTCAGAGTTGTAATTTTTTTAATTTAATGATTTTTATATCAAAATTTCATTTTGATATAAAATTTAATATGTAGTTTATTTATATTTTTCCAAATGTAATTTTATGTTCTCATATGTGATAAATCCATCCCAAGCTGTCAATGCAATCATTTCTAGCCTAAGTGGAGCAAAGAAAGCCACACTCCATGTCTTGATCAAACTTCAAAATGCCAAAAAGTAATAAAGATAAAGAGTATCAGTGCCAAAGTTCAAAGGGAAAAGTGTACATAGGAAAAGTGGGTAATTCAAATTAAAAATTCAAAACCACTAAGCTATAAAGCCATTCAAACACCTCAAAGCAAGTCATTGCCTCCATTCATCCATTAGGAGTTTCCAACAAAGGAGAAATTTCAAGTTTTTTGAGAATTTTGAGTCAAATTTCAAGGTCGCTGCGCGTTTACCCTCAAGTGTTGCGTCTTTACCCTGGGCGTTGCGTGTTTACCCTCAGGCACTGCGTGTTTGCCCAGATGCTGCGCATTTACCCTCAGGAATTGCGCGTTTCCTGACAACTATTGACCAAATAACACGGGCATTGCGCGTTTACCCTTGGTCGCTGCATGTTTTCCCGAGCGCTGCGTGTTCCTCCAGGACATTGCGTGTTTGCTCAGGCAGGGTTTCAAAGGATTTCACAACCTCCAGCAAGTTTTCATTTCCTCACAAATTTCTTCGAAGTGCTTTAAATCAGTAAGTGAAACCCTGAGACACCTCTCCTCTAATATATTTGGTGTTTCATAAGAAATTTGAAGTGCTTATTGCTACGAAACCCTAGTTTTCATTTCCTTCCCATTTTCATGCATCATATCCATATTCATGTCCCTAAATACATATTAGTCATAAACACTGTTAAATCCTAGTGTTTTCATAGACCTAGGTTTTCATTTACATTCACTCCCTCCTTTTGCGTAAGATATTCATTTCACCTCTCACTCCCTTCATCTCAATCCATTTACCTTAGGGTATTCAAGGCTTCAAATTAAAAATGTATGAAGAGGAAGATAGAAGTGTCAGTGAGGAACAAACACCAAAGAAGAAATCATGTAAGAAAGGAGGGAAAATCATCAGATATGAAGCAGCAACCAGAAAAGAGCTCATGGCTTCTCGCCTCATCGTGTCATGTTTTAAACATGTTGGTTGTTTTGAGTTTTGTGAGAAAGTGTAGCAGATCCAGTATCACCTTATGTGACAAGGTTGTTCATTACCAATATTCATGATAGGCAGGTCACTCTTGCTGGGGTTACTTTTACCATGTTTATTAATGCCATTTCAGCTGCTACAGGGATCCCTAATATGGGAGAGAAATCGTTTAAACAAGGAAACCTTAATCAGAGCTACTATGAACCATATCTCAAACCTAGATACAAGGATGAAAAAAAGACCATTTTCCCTTTCTCTCATCTTCTTGACCGATATGTCTCTATGACGAAAATAATCATGAAATACTTCACCTGTGAGGGGAGGTTTTCTCGACTCTATTCATATCATATCCAACTTCTTATGCATTTCACTAGAGTCAGAATGCTTCACATACCTTATTATCTCTCTCGCAACATTGACAATATGGCATACATTGTACAAAAGAGGGATTATACTCATAAAATGCAGAGTCTTTTCCACCACTCCATCATCAAGATGAAAGTCATGCATTAGCTTGAGCAAAAGAATATTCCATGGGACACATTCATAGAAAATGAAGTTTTCACTACCCCACCTAGTCAGCATGAGCAGAGTATCCCCTCATCATCTCATCCACCCATATCCACTCCTCCATCTCATCCTATTTCTCATACATCATCACCAAG
Source organism: Pinus albicaulis (assembly GCA_034641835.2). Taxonomy (NCBI): domain Eukaryota; kingdom Viridiplantae; phylum Streptophyta; class Pinopsida; order Pinales; family Pinaceae; genus Pinus; species Pinus albicaulis. The sequence goes on along the minus strand of CM076571.1, from coordinate 380,340,377 downwards.
TTATTTTCATTCACCCCATGTTGATCCTTCTTCTTCACCTTTCTATAATCCTTCATCATCATCACATCATGATTATGAGTCATCAAGCAGTGAGGAGGACATTGAGGCAACTTGGGCTAATTTGACTGATGTTGATCCATTTCCCAAGACTTATCAGAGAGGCTACAGGCATGTGTTTGCTTCACTTGGAGAGAAAGGGGCCATGCCTTCTTCATCTCTAAAATAGGTGGAAAAAGGCAAGGAAAATGCTAAAGAGCCAATCATTGATGAACAGGAGGAAAAACATGAAATAGAGCATGAATTTCAGCTGATTGACCTAGATGAGGAAGATGAAGACAAAATCACTAGTGCAGAAATCGAAGGCAAAGAAGCAAAGGTTCAAGCTAATATTGAGAGAGGAAAATATGTGATTGACTTTCTTGAGCAAGAAAATCAGCAGCTGAAAACTAAGCAAATCATCAATGAGGTAAAGACCATCAAAACACAAAGAGAGGCAGAAAAGGCCAAGGCCTTGCTGGAGGAGACTTTGGAAATATTTGGTGAGATTGGTGATGAGGAGGATCAACCTCCAAGACTGAAACCAAATACTATAGGGCTGAAGAGAGCTTTAGCTCAGGAAAGACAAAGATAAGCTAAGTTGGCAGAGCAACTCACACCAAGTGAGCTACTTGCCCTAGAGATTAGTAAGGACAAAGATTCATGGCTTGATAGAGCTAATCTGAATTTGGAGATGTTGCTAGAGAAGGCCAACAAGGACAATGACTTGTTGAGGACAAGAGTCAAACTTCATGCACGGAAAGAGAGAATTGCATTGGCCAAGCTCAAAAGAGCCAATGCTAAGATTGAAAGTTTGACTAAGCAAGGGGGAGAAGGAGAGGTTAGATATACTTGCTGAGGTGTCTCTTCATGCCTCAAGCACTTGATTAACAAGTACCCTCACCAATTTTGGTAAATTTTGGCACACTTGGCACTTCAGTTCATTTTTGGATTTTGAGTCTTTTTGCATGCAGAAATTCTGCCAAAGGCGCAACGACCTGGATGTTGCGCTCTTTTTTGGGGCCTCCAAATGAAAAATTGCCACCACCATCATGTTCATAATGAAGAATACATCAACTCTAGTAATTTTCAGAAGACTTGGAGGAGAATTGGTCCCTCAAAAATGCAGAAAACTACCAAATTTTCATGTTTCTGCCTCCTTTTTGACCTAGTCGCTGTGCGTTTACAAGTCTTGGGAGATTGACTTTTTGACATGTCAAATGAGCACCATTTTGGAAACTGGAGGTAGATTTGGAAACTAGAATTAGAGATATTTCCAATGAGCTATCATGGGGCTGATTTTTACACCGGGAAGGCACTCAAAATATGCTTATAAAAGACGCCATTTTTTCTGCCTGGACGCTACATGTTTGACAAGGAAAATACATTTTTCACAGTCTTCAGGAAATTTTGAAGTTTCACTCCAGTTTTACTTTTACTTTGAAAAATGAAGAAATTGCTAATGTAAATGGTAATGATAAATTTAAATGTCGTGTTTTTACTTTCATCTAAGGTAGATACATTAGGTGAGTCCTCTAGAGGTCAAATGAATCAGTTTCCTCTCTTTAAGAGGCAAATTGTTGGGTCTTCCTAGTCTTCAGTTTCTTGTTTGGCATTTGGTGTAATTGATTCCCATCTCATGGATTCGACTCCCTGAGTCTAGGGAGAGTGGTTTTTAGGTCTATATGATGTATTTTCTCAGTCATTGTAATGGTTGGTCTCATTTGGAGGTTTGGCTTTTAAAGAGACACACTTTTGTATCAGTTTTGGCCTATACATTAATCAAATTTGCAGCTATTTTTATGGGATCCATGTGGTATAGTATTTAGTTTCAGTTTCTTATTTTCGTTTATTTCATCCATCATTTCATTGCTATTAATTGAATGTTTTCAAGTTAGATGAACAAAATCCATAATTATTATGCTCTATTTTGGGTAAATATTCACAGTCTGTAGATTTCTTTAGTTTAGAAAGAACCCATGATTCCAACATGCTCTTTCTAGCACCTCACCTGTCTTGATCATCCCACCATAGAAACCCTAAAGTGCTAAACCACTGTACCTACCTTGCCCCATAGAACACCCTACAAATCTTGACCTAATTTCCTTGCCCTGACTGTTTGACTCCTCCCGATCTAGCAAAACCCAGAGCTACTATACCTAGCCTAAAATCTTGTTTCCTCAGTCATCTTGATTGTGATCTATACAGAGAGAGTCCTCTCCTTGCCTAGTAGGGCTAGCTACTTGGCTAAGAATGGTTTGAGGTTACCTCGGAATTGTCTTCTTGGGCCTGAGGTTCAATCCAAGTGATAACAATAGGTACAAAAAGCTACCTCAATGTTGTAAAAGAAATCAATCATAGGATTCAAAAAAATAATGAAGGGTCAAACTATACCCAGGCAAAACAACCTTTCCATGAACAAAGGGAAAGATACTCAAAAAGGTATTATACTCCCAAGTATTCTTACTTCAATAGTTAATGTTTCACTTGTCACAACTTTAGTCACAAAGTAATTCATTGTGTTGCTTATAAAATGATTATGACCAATGAAGCGAGGAAACAACATAGTGCAAACAGGTCAAAGAAGTTTTCTTATAATGTTCCCCCCCCCTCTTCAAAATGAAGTTGAATTTTCTATCTGCAATAAACTTGGTCATGAAGAAACTGAATGTAGAAGCATGATGAATTCATCTTATCAACATGAGCAGAAGACAAAACCTCCCAAGGTATGGAAAAAAAAAATAACTTCCTATGAAAATTGTGGTCTAGCATTGTATGCAAGAGATCAAGAGAATCTATGGTACATTGACAATGGTTGTTCGAAGCATACTCTAGGTGACAAAGATAATTTTGTTTCTTTTAATGAAATTAAGAAAGAAAAGAATGTGACTTTTGGTAATAATTCACCTGCTACTGTTAAAGGAAAAGGATTTGTGTTATTAAAAGAAAATTTCAAGGCTAAGAATGTATTATTTGTTGATGGGATAAGACATAACTTATTAAGTTTTAGTCAAATGCGCGATCAAGGGCATGAAGTTATTTTCAGATCAAGGAAATGTGTGGTAAGAAATTTGGATACAGGGAAGCCATAATCAATGGAAACAAAACTCTAGACAATGTCTATATTCTAGAAGGCGAAAAAGAGCATTATGTTTTGAGAAAATTTGAAGAAAGTTGGGTTTGGAAAAAAAGATTGGGACACCTCAAAGTTTCTCAACTATACAAATCAAGCAAGATGGGAGTAGTTTGTAACTTACCATAAGTTTCTCCACCTGAAAACAGTATTTGCAAATCATTCCAATTTGGTAAAAAATCCAGAGTTTAGTTTAAAGTTAAATAATGCACTTCAGGTAAACCCCTTGAACTTGTTCACATTGATTTATGTGGACCTATGAGAAAGAAGTATCCTCTTAGTCAACAATACTTCATACTATTAATTGATGAACTTACAATAATGTGTTGCGTTGGTTTACTAAATTATAAATATGAGACTTTTGAAAATTTTAAATATTCAAGGCTATGGTGGAAAATGAATTGGAAGTAAAAATCAAATGTCTTAGATCAGATAGAGGAGGAGAGTTTATATCAGATGATTTTTCAATTTTTGTGAGCAGCATGGCATCAAAAGATAATTTTCCATAGCTAAAACTCCTGAGCAAAATGGAGTGGAAAAATGAATGAAAAAAATAGTTCAAAAAATGGTGTGTTCCATGCTTGATGAGTCAGAAACGCCTCACACCTTCTAGGGAGAAGCAATACATACAATCATGGATATACTTAACAAAGTTGATGTTCGAGTAAACCATGACAAAACTCCATATGAACTCTAGTATGGTAAGCTTGCAACTATCAAACACTTTAGAATCTTTGGAAGCAAATGTTTCATAATGAAAAATTATGATAAGATTGGAAAGTTTGAAACTATAGTTGATGAAGTAAGCCTTCTTAATACTCTTCCAGAAGTAAAGGATATTAATGTTATAATAAAAGGCTCCAAAATATTGTTGAGAGTATATATGTTGTGATTGATGAAACATCCACAGGTACCAAAAGATAAGCACGATCAGATGATGAACAAATCCCTACTAAAATGCAAGAAGTTGTAGGAGAAGAAGAAAGAGAAGCATCAGAAGAAGGAAATGAAAATACAGGTATGTTAGAAAAGACTCCATCAATGTATGTTTAAAAATATCATCATGAACCTCAAATTCTAGGTGATAAGGAAGCAAGAATACAAACTAGAAGAACATTTGTTGGATCATCTAGTCACTTAGCCTTACTATCCTCAATTGAACCTCAAAATGTGAATGAATCAAGCAAAGATGAAAGTTGGGTTAAGAAAATGAGTGAAGAAATTGATAAAACAGAAAAGAACCATACATGGGAAATTGTACCAAGGCCTCATAATAAAAATGTAATTGGGACAAAGTGGGTGTTTACCGTGAAAATTGTATCTATATAAACAATTGGAAATTATTATTCTAATTGTAAATTTAACTATGCAGTTTATTCAAAATGCTTGATTGTTCAACAAGGTTGCAATCGAGGTCCACATCTCATTTATCAATGATGAAGCAATCTTCAAGCCATGGCTCGCCACACGAAACCCTTGAATCTACTGATCGTTATCAAGACTAATCTTGTCATCCTCAACCATAACTACTTGCTGCGGAAAACATGTAGTGTTGGCAGAAACACAATATACATTCAACCTAATAGCCTCCATTTGTGTTATTTCTAAATTGTGAGTAAAATTCATGTTTTATGCAGCAACCCTCTCCTTGCCCATTGTGGCCAATTTAATCTAACACAAGCTTTAGCTTCCACACAGGTTGCACCTTCTCTCCTCCTTAGTTGTTCATAGATAAGAAAAACACAAAATACACACATATATGCATTCTCCATTTCTCGTAGATTTCAGCTAATCGGTTTACCACTTCCCTGCTAATGATATTTAGTTTAAGAGTGACAAATCATACACGACCTTTCACTTCATCTAGGACATCATTTTTTGCATCACTGATAAGCTTTATAGCTTTGCCTCATTGTTAGAATAAAAATTACATTGCATGGGTGTTGTTCAGCGATCTATGTGCACAATCTCATCTTGAGACTTGGAAAAAGGTGCAAAATGTAGTTCTTCAATCTCAGACATTGAATTCGAGTTGTTTCTTCTGTTCATGAGATGAATCCGTACTTAAATGGGTTTTAGGAAGCATTCCTGCACTGTTGGTATGAAGACTTCTTAGTACATGACTTATTCATCTGCCACCAAGAAGGCATATTATTAATGACATTTACACAAAGCACTCTTCAAATTAATTAACAAGAATAATTCATAATTTAATAACTATTGCCTCTGAATGCCTCTAACTATCAGCTTAATAAGATAATAACGATTAAAAACACCAGTCACACGCATATAATAATTTGATAAAAATAATAAAAATCTGGAAAAAAAGGTAGCTCAATATCCCCCCACGATGATCTTCTTGCACACCCTCGTGAAATCCAAACCTTTAAACTATAAAACTATGAAAGAAGGCAGGGGAAATGTTTGAATATTAGACTATGCTTCGCGATAAGAGTGTCATCAAAAATTCAGCAAGAAAACATAGAGATATCTATCATTTAAAACATTCATTAGCCTGCAACATAACTACTACAATGTTAGCTAAAACCATGTTCCAATTGTAATTAAAGTATCAAGAGCAGGTACAAAAATAAGACATTATAGAGAAAAGAGTATTTCACATATCTGTTGTCTTGTCTCAAATGAACTCCCTATTTTGTTTCTACCCAGAGTATTATGATAAAAATCAAGTTTTTGTTGAAAAGGTGCAATTTCAAGAAGACTACTACTATAGCAATCTTGTACCTAGAATATGTAGCACGTATTTAGAGGCAACCACAATCAATACACATGGTTGTCGATCAACACCTGGTGAGTATTCATTGCTGAGTAATTCATCACTCTAGATACCATGAAAAATTGAAGTGAGTTATGATGCTAGAGAAGGGAAATAAAAATAGAGAAATATGACACTTCCTAGACTAATCAGCAACCTCTTCATTAAACATTCTAAATTTTGTTGTCATCTACATGAAAAATAAATTTCTTCTTAATCAGTACAAAGAATTACCTTCACTACAGGTATCACATCATTAAATATTCCATATTTTTGAAAAATAGAACTCAAATCATCATGTCCAAATCATCTTAAAACCATTGTCAAAGAAATAAAGTGATGAGTTTCAGGGAAAGAGAAGGCTAAACAAGAAAATCATAGTATGCAATTAACTTTAATACCATAGACATGGCCCTGCTATCTGCAGGTGTCCATAACCTCGGCAAGGATGTATTTTAACCTAGTAAAATGCTCGTGTACCACTTAATAGATATATATTCATAGTTAGCTTATTTGACTTTTAGATGAAGGCCACTATCCTAGCTTGGTAACCAGCTGATGGCAATGCCACTCACAAGAAGTAACATGGATGAACAGGTCGGCTCGTGATGAGACCTCATATATTCCATCTTTTTGGCTGAAATCCACTACTTTGGCTTGGTGACCAGCAACAGTAATGTCATGCATGTTAGGTCCCATGATCGTGGTAGGTCGGCTCATTAAAATACCTCATATCCTCCCCTAAATCCTTTGTAAGCTCTGATTATTATTAACCTTAAAGTTTACTTAATAAGTGGGGAGACAGATCTACTCCTTAAGAGTACGAGAAGACATGAATTTTTTTTAATGACTAATCATTACTGGCTAGTTCCTCTACTATTAGGTCCCTATATTACTAGTATAGTCCCTTATTATGTTAGAGTATCCTCCCTTGTTGTTATTATTGTACCCCTGTAACCTCCATATTTTTATTATTGTGCCCTTACATTATTATTGTTAGGTCGGCTAGGATTATATTGTGACCCCATGGACTCCTATATATCGAAAGGAAGCTTTTTTTATTTGTATCATCCAAGAATTGTTCATTTATGTAATGTAAAGAAGGTTTCCCCCTTGAATTGGCTTAGTTCTAAGGCATTTATCTTTCTTTTCTTCTATTTTTGGAGCTGGTTTTAACATTTGGTATCAAGGCTTTGGATTCTAGGGTTTCACTGCTCAAACTGGTCATCATGGAATTTTCGCAATAATTTTTTTTCCTACGAAGGTTCAAAAGCTAAAATGTTTACAGAGCGAAGCTAAAATCCTCAGGAACGTTGTGTACAAATTTTAGATCTTGGTTCACAATATTGTCGGAGATATGATCTGTGGAAGTTAGGGTTTTTTCAGGCTCCCGAATTTCACATAAACATATCCTTGTGGAATTTTTGCTATAACGTTTTTGCTACAAAGGTTCAGAATTTGAAATTTTTACAGAACGAAGCTGAAATCCTAAGTAACGTCGTGTACAAATTTCAGATCTTGGTTCACAATATTTTCGGAGATATGATCCATGGAAGTTAGGGTTTTTTCATGCTCCCGAATTTAACCTAAACAGGTCATCGTGGAATTTTCGCTATAAAGTTTTTTCTACGAAGATTCTGAAGCTGAAATTTTTACAGAGCGAAGCAGAAATCTGAAGGAACATCTTGTAAAAAATTTAGATCTTGGTTCACAATATTTTCGGAGATATGATCTATGGAAGTTAGGATTTTTTCATGATCCTAAATTTCATCTAAAAGAGGTTACCATCGGAAAATCATCATAACTCTCCCTTTGGGCATCAGATTTGAATTCAGTAAAAAGAGGTCGCAATTAAACTGACTTTAGTTTTCTTTGTATCAATTTCAGAGCGAAAGGAAAAAAAAATGACACGTGGCACGCCGTACAAGTTAGCTCTACTGAACCAGTCCATAATTAGGTCATTGTGGGAGAATGGGAATAACTTTGTCTTGAAGAATCCAAATCAGGTCAGACCTATGGAATTGGAAGGAAGATTCAGAGGGCTACTACAGGAACGAATTTCATATATTAAAGATCCAAAATCACGGAGATAATTCAGTTTAAATATAGAGCTCCTCAAAAGCAAGAAAAATGTGTGTATTTGTTTTCAAATTGCATAAGTCTTATTTGAAAAAGCAGTTTGAAGTGATTCCAAGGGAATATTGAAGCATTTTATCAGTATTGGGTTCTATAATGGCTCCCAAAAATAATTCCATCTTCATTAAGCCCTCAGAAATATATACTATGATGCATGATGAGGAAGAATTGCAGTATGAAATATCAAAATTACGGTACCAAGTGCAACAATTTTAGATCTTACAATGAGCAATCAAAGATTACATAGATGGTTTAGAAGAAAAAATGAAGGCTAAGTTGAATGGTTTGAAGGATCAAATGAAATATAATATGGATAATGAAGTAGTGGAAGATCACATCGAGCATCAACAACAAGTTCTCCAACTCTCAAAGGATAACCTAACTTTGGTGCAGAATTGAATGAAAGAATAGGAAGATCAACGTCACAGCGAAAGAAGTTCTGAAGCAGTCATAGAAACAAGAAATTGACAAGTAAAAAATCAATCAATTTCAGAGTATCTCAGCAAGCAGAAGAACTTTCCCGTTGAATATTCCACATGAGAGGATGAGAATTTTATACAGAAGCATCATGAAATAATCAAGCGTTGAGGACAACACTTGTTTGAAGGTGAGGGGCATGTTAAGTCCCTATATTAATATTCTAGTACCTTGTTATGTTAGATTAGCCCCTCTTATTATTGTTGTTGTACCCTTGTAACCCCCATATTGTTATTATTGTGCCCTTACGTTATTATTGTTCGGTCTGCTAGGATTATATTGTGACCCCATGAACTCCTATATATATAAAGGAGGTTTTATCATTTTTATCATCCAAGAATTGTTCATTTATGTAATGTAAAGGAGGTTTCCCCCTCGAATTGGATTATTTATAAGGCGTTGATCTCTCTTTTCTTCTATTTTTGGAGCTAGTTTCATAACATCTACCCTAAAGACTTATTGAAAATATCCTAGATAATGAATGAAAGATTCATTGAGTTAATGATGCTAGTGTTCTCATCAATAGATCATTATGACCTTTACAAGAGTGGTCCATCATAGGGGGTTCTCCAATAGTAACTTTAAGGGAAACTAAAAATATATATCTCAGATGACAACTTATTAGAATGATTGATCATGGTTACTTTTGCAAAATCTTGAAGTACTAGAGTGAATCATACTCAACAAGATTTGTCATAGATGTGTGTGTTAACAACTAAGGTGGATCAAAAGCAGTTTCAGTGGCCATACTTTAAAAACCAAAAACCCTAATAGCATTATTGTAACATCTTTTATTCATAGAATTAATTTATTCTTCTACCCTCATCTACCCTAAAAAGTAGAAGACTCCTCTTTAAGTATAGGATTACTTCCAATGAAGCCATGTGCGGATCATGTGAAAATATATATGCATGCTAAGATTTAACATATAAACTTGGAAGTGTTCATGAGCATGAAAAACCAACAAATGTAAATGTTATGACAGCAAGATTTTTAGAAGAGGAAAATGTTTCCCTGCTTGAGTCATTGTTTGAAACCAATGTTCGATGTAATCATGGTGGTCTTGGTTCATTTCTTGATTTAGCCCATGATGCATATCCTCTTCTTTCATGTCATGTCGATTGTCCTCCTTAGGGTGAGTAGTCTCTTGATTACATTTCGGGTCTACTAGTAGACATGTCAAGAATTCCTCGATCTCAGGTTCCAATGGTTGTTCTCCACTGATTATAGTGCATGATTCATTTGTATCCTTAGATGATTGGTAAGGGAAATCAAAATATATTTTCAAATCCTCTTGTGGTGGTGGAGAAATGGACAAGTTCTTGACTATTTTCAAGAAGTTCTCTTCCTGAGAGGTAGAGATCAAGATCCCAGCAGCTATTAGGGCTTGAGAGAGGTCCTTCATACTTGTTATCATCTTCAAGTCCATCTGGTTGATGGATAGTCCCTGTCTCTACACACATATTAGTAATGGGGGTTCTTACAACATGCCAAAAAAATGATATGACATTTGAAGATAAATGAATTTAAAAGATATTGGCTGAAATAAAGCTCACCACACATGCACAAAAATAAAAAGGAAGGGAATGAAGTGTTGGGGAAAATTCTGGATTAGAGTACTATTTAATCTATTGAAAGAAAAACAATTCGGAAATTAAATGTCTCACAGAATGTTTCGGACTATTCTAAGGCCTACTTCTACTTCTACGGATAAAGGAAAGGAAATAAAAGCTCAAAGATAAGAAAAAGCGATCAGACTCCACCATAGTGGATGTGTGGCTCTTCACTCACGTCTTACCATACTCTCTTTTCCCTTTGACTACCCTGCAATACCCTTGAAACTATGAAATAAAAAGCTTACCTGAACCAAAATACAACTCCCTGAAAATGACGCCAAAATGTTGAGAGTTTAAATTGGTGAATTAAACCTCTTAATATTTAATTGTCAATTCGGGAGTCATAAAAATGATTTTTACTACGTTTTTCGTCAGCTTAATGGTCAGAGTATATAGATTTCCTTAATAATGGTCGTTAAGTACAGAAAGATGAAAACACTTTTCTAGCACTCATCTCACTCTTTAACATAATAAATCTAAATGAAATCAATTTAACTCAATACATTCTTTTTCGTATTCTAAATTATTCTAAATTTCTGCAATCAAAGACAAGCCCACTGAAATCAAAGGCTTGATGAAATTCAATCTAAGTTTAATTCTTGAAATAAAACCTTTTCAAAGCAAGAAGTTCAAACTCTGATTATTCAAAAGGGCAGAGGCAAGCAATCATCCAAACCTAATATCTAAGAAATTGAAATGCAATGCTACAACTTGAAAAAGAAAACCAAAATCAAATCTTGAGTTGTAAAACTAGGCTATTCTGTTCAAAAATAAAATACGTTCAAACCTCACTGCTACAAATACTGGTTTTGAAATCAAATTGAACTGACCTATCAGTGCTTAAAGGAAAACAATATCTTAACGAAATTCTCTCACTTTATAAATGAAACTGAATTGTTGTTACACTCCTATGAAGTCAATATTTATACTATAGCACTGGGAATGGAAATCAAACTTATTCTATCATGCGAAAATAAATCTAGATTATCCTAGAATAATTTAATGAATCAATTCAATGCTCCGAATGAAATGCCTTGAATTGAATCACGATGCTTGAGTTAGATGATACTACTTGGAATTGGCTTGAATTAAACAATCATAATGCTGGAGATAAATCACACAATTCGAATGAAGATGATGACACCTATTGCTACTAAACACAAATTCATTTTCAATTACAATCAAAACCTTTCAACCATATATTAATATTCAAATCCACACCATATATCAAACTCAAAAATCATTATATTCCTATATCATGGATGCTCCAATTATAAATATGAACAAATGCGACTTAAGTGGAGAAACAAAGCATGTCTTTGTGTTAAAATATGAACTTAGATTATAAAACAAATCGGAAATCTTTAACATAGGAGATCGATCCTTAAATTATGTAATCTAGCTATCTGAACTATTTAATGAAGCTTATCTCCAGAGGTAGTGGGCCCTCCCATGCCTGGAGTAAGCTGAATTACTGCAATGGAAGAAGGATTTAAAACATCAAAGACAAAATTTGTAATTAACCATGGAAGCAACACTTATGCTCACCACTTGAAGGCGATCATGTATATTTTTAAAACAAAATTTGGAAATCAATTGACATAAGTCACAGACAATAACGATTCTAACTTTTTACCAGCTAGATCCCATTACAATATTTTGTCCTCTACTCTGAAAATTCGATGTCGGATCTGGATCTGAGCATTGGGGTCCTCCTGTGCGTAGCCCTCCATTTTATAGTAGCAGCGCTGCCCCTACTTGGTCAGATTTTTGGTTTCATAGCTCATAAAATTAGAGCTAAACAATAATTCTCAACGAAATGAGGAGGTACGATTGCTAAGTGGATTTAGATGGATCTACAGATTCCCATAAATACAAAACTGTCCAGGACGAGTTTAACAATGAGTGAGATGACCATATCACGTGTCTGTTGTCAAATTTATTGCTAATGAAGAAATCACATTTGGATAAATTTGGATTTGATGCAGGACACATTTTCTGGATGTATGTATATTAAAGCATTGATGTGGCCAACATAAAGAGATATCTGTGCTGAGATGGTCGTGAATAGCAATCATGGCCAAAGGAAATGCAAGTTGGAAACTTCAAATTAATGCACTGTGACTTGAACTCTTGACACGAGAGGGAGGTAGAGTGAAGTTGTAAGTATTTCCAATCGCTTCAAATATTTTTTGGTGCGTTCTACGAACTAACTATATAAACGCAAGAAATGGAGGTCGAATTAGATATTTTCCAAGGTTTCCCATGTTGATTCCATAACCGGGTCCGTAATTAACCTGTTATATCAATATAATCATCTCATGTTCCTTTTGAAGATGGAAATTAGAAGAAGCAATCCATCTTCCAACGTGAATCCCATCGGTGTTGGGGCTGTCAGTGTGGGCCCTTCTGCCAACATGTTTCCACATGAATCAAGGAGGATGCATAACTACTTGCTGTTAAGTTGACCAAAATATGGAATCCAACAGGACTTCAATCTTCTTGGTATCCACAGTGTTGTTTCCTCTTGGTATATCAAATGCTTTATTGTTCGACAAGGTTGCAATTGAGGTCCACGTCTCATTTATCAATGATGAAGCAATCTCCAAGCCATGGCTTGCCACACGAAACCCTTGAATCTCTTGATCGCTATCAAGACTAATATTTTCATACTCAACCATAACTACTTGTTGTGGAAAACATGTAATCACTGGCAGAAACACAATATACATTCAACCTAATAACCTCCATCTGCATTTTTTCTACATTGTGAGTAAAATTCATGTTTTCTGCAGCAGCTCTCTCCTTGCCCATTATGGCCAATTTCTTCTAACACAAGCTTTAGCTTCCACACAGGTTTCACCTTCTCTCCTCCTTGGTTGTTCATAGACAAGAAAAACAAAAAATACACACATATATGCACTCTCCATTTCTCGTAGATTTCAGCTAATCGGATTGCCACTTCCCTGCTAATGATATTCAGTTTAAGAGTGATAACTCGTACACGAACTTTCTCTTCATCTAGGACATCATTTTTTGCATCACTGGTAAGATTTCTAGCTTTGCCTCATTGTCAGCATAAAAATGACATTGCATGGGTGTTGTTCAACGATCTCTGTGCACAATCTCATCTTGAGACTTGGAAAAAGGTGCAGAATGTAGTTCTTCAATCTCTGACATTGAATTCGAGTTGTTGCTTGTGTGCATGAGATGAATTCGTACTTAAATGGGTTTTAGGAAGCATTCCTGCACCGCTGGTATGAAGAATTCTTCGTACATGGCTTATTCATCTACCACCAAGAAGGAATATTATTAATGACATTTACACAAAACACTCTTCAAATTAATTAACAAGAAGAATTCGTAATTTAATAACTATTGCCTCTGAATGCCTCTAACTAACAGCTTAATAAGATAATAAAGATTAAAAAAACTAGTCATGGGCATATAATTATTTGATTAAAAACATAAAAATCTAGACAAAAAGGCAGCTCAACAGTCCTAAAAGCTCGATGCTCTATGAAATTCATGTCTCATCTCACTACAATCTTCCTACTGCTAGGAATGTAGATCATATATGCCTTTGAGGTCTGGCTATACTCAACGAGAAAGGATTTGGAATTATCCATGAATGAAATAAAATACAGGAATACACATAAACGCAGATATGCAGCAAAAATAAATCTTCATTTCATTAATATCAAATAGCTGAAATATGCTTACAAACATAATGGAAATAAACTAGCTAGGGTGCTGGTAGCTTATCTATGAGAAGAGATGTGGATGCTACAAGCCGTTGAACTATGTTACAATGAGGCTCAAGGGCCTTTTTATTATTGAACAACATAGGAAAACCATAAACAACCAAAACCATAACCCCAGGAGATGAAACACCAAGAGTTTGCAGGCTCCGTTGGGTTTAGTTAGGCAACCAACTTCCCGAGGTCGTAACTTAATCATATTATCTATGTTTAGTGCGTCGGTATATCATCAAAAATATCTTTGAGTACTACATTTTTTGCACAGTCCCTTACCTATGGCTACGAGCCTGCTGCAGACCTCAAAAAAACGTCGTTTAGGGGGTCAAAACTGCTTCGGAAGTTCAGGGCCCGAAAAACTGTTAAAAATAGTAAATGCTTTTATAAAAAGGAAACTGATGAAATTGAATGGAGATCTATGTGGAATAGTTGGGTGGCCACCAATATCTACCTGGATCATTCCTCCCCCATTAAGAAGAAATAGTCCCCATTGTGTGTAGAGCCTCCATGAGGTGAGGAAAATTTTGTTGAACCTAGTCCTTGGTGAACCACTTGCCCTGGTGAATGAGTTGGCTTGCTTTGACAACTCGATCTAGATGGATCCTCTACTGGCAGGTGTTCTTGATCTGTGTGTCAATAATCCGATCAATTGTGGCTTGTTCCATCCAGTCTTGGTTTAAATCTGTTGGTGTTGAGATTCAACAAGATTATGAGCTTAGCGAAAAGAGTCACCTTCACTAAGTGGGCCCGTAGGCTATTTTTGGTGCAAGTCTATTTTTAGACTATGTCTATTTTTAGACATGTCGATCATATTTCAGAAGTTGCAGGATGATATTTGTGGATGGTTGATCAAGTTGGAAAAATAGATGAAATTCTATTTTTAGAATATTGGGCGAAGTCTATTTATAGATCGTCAATCTAAAAATAGATGCATGTCGATTATTATTAGCTCTTAATAATAATCAGACTCTAACAACTTATTCTCTTAAAATACTTTAGATTCGATTTTACAGATGTAGCCTCACTTGGTGGCAGAAGGAATACATGTTCTAAGGGTTCACTAGACTGTGCATGGAGGACTCATTAGAACTCAAGTGGCGAGTTTGGTGGAGTTTGGAAGAAGTAGTTATGGAGTTGTATTCGGTTTAACTACGGTTAGACTGATTGAGCTAGTTGTATCTAGTCTAACTGATTGATACACTAGTGAGAGTGGAGTGAATTAATTAGTTAATTAATTCATAAATAATAACTCATTAATCAACTTAACAATACATCAGTTAACTACAGTGCATGGCAGTTTCAATGGAGACTAGTGGAGAGATAGGTGAAAGGGCAAGATAGACTATATGTTGTTACTATAGTGACACATTGATTGCATCCAACACATAGTGGAGATTCCAATGAGGATTGCACAATCAATCCAAGAGTAATTCTAATTCATTCAGAGCTATTCTTCAGTAGAGATTGCGTAGTGGAGGCAGGCTAGCAGGTGGCATAGATCAGTGCATGGATTTGCAAGATTAGGCCTGATTAGTGTATGACGATTGTACTGTACTGAGAGCTTGTGATAAGCTTTGTATGTTTGTATGAGATTGTAATATGATCTCCATGTTACATAATATATAGTTGGGGTTTTCAGCTTCAGGCTTTCCTGATTAAAAACTGTGTTATGTGCGATTGATAATTTTTGTTTATGCTTCACATGTGTGTGCAATTAATTTTTCTGCAAAAGATTAACAAGTGGAATAGATTCAGTATCTTGCATAAATTTAAACAGTGTGAGATCAGGTGGATCTAGGACACATGCATGCTTAGTGCATATAATTTCTACATGGTATCAAAGCATTTTTTATTGAAGATTGCAATTGTGAAGTGAGTTTGTGCTGGTGGACAATTCGAATTTGCTACAGAAGATTATTGGTGCAGAAATCGAGTATACATTGAAATGTATTTCAACGGGTTGATATTGGAGTATGCCCTTGATGGGAGCTCGAATTACATAGCATGGAAGGAAAGGATGGAGGCGGTGCTGGAGGATAATGGGCTGAAGGATTTCATCAATAGCGATGTTCCTAAGCCGAGATCTAGCGATGCTGCATTACTTGATGCATGGAAAAAGAAGACTGCAAAGACGAGAAGGATTCCGTTGGAAGGTGTGAAGGACCACATTGTGTCCAACCTTCACGGGAAAGCCACTCCATTATTAATGTGGAATGCTTTGACATATTTGTTCCAAAGCAGAAGTGACCAGAGGAAGTTGGTGCTTAAAGACAAGCTCAGAAAAATAAAAACGGAGAAAGGTGACAGTATTCCAAAATACCTCATGAAGTTTGTCCATTACAAGGATGAAATCGGAAGTGTGGGGGTTACTATTGATGAAGAATACTTGGTGAGCTTGGCTCTCCTTGGGCTTCTGAAGAGGTGGCATAGCTACGAAGACTCTGTCAATGGATGGGAGAAACTGCTGGGATGGAAGCGACTTTGGTCGGATCTTGTGCAGGAGGAGATAAGGCGGGGTGATAGGGATGGATCTTCATCGAAGAATGAAGATGAAGAGAATTGTGCTTTGGCTTCCAAAGCAAGGAAAGGGAAGGGGAAGAAAAATCCTTCTAAATCTAGTGTGAAAGGCAAGAAGTAGGATTTGTCCAAAGTGAAGTGTTTTCATTGTCACGAGCATGGACATTTCGCCACTAACTGTCCACAGAAGAAGAAGAATAAGAAAGTTGATGGATCTGCAGCTAGAGAGGCCTTAGCCTGGCAATTTGAGCTGTATTTTTCCTTGATCGCATGCTTGGTTTCAAGTTGCATGGGATTGGTGTGGTATCTTGACAGTGGTGCGTCTTTCCATATGACAGGAGACAAAGAGTTGTTTAGTGACTTGGAGGAGAAGGACCTCCAGATGCATATAGAGATGGGCGATGATGGTCGGTACAGTGCGACTAGCATTGGGACCATTACCTTTGAGAGGGGGTCCGGTAATCCATTCTTGTCGAAGAATGTCTTGCATGTTCCAGGTCTAAAGAAGAACTTGGTCTCGGTCGCAATGATGGAAAGGGGTTATGATGTTGTTTTCAGTGAGGGAAAATATTTCCTTCGACATAAAACAATGGGTCAAACCAAGAAAAAAGGGGTTCGAATTAATAATCTCTACAAGCTAGAGGTAGATGGCTGCGCTGCAATGGTAGGAAAAGAAGAAGAAGTGGTGAGCCGGGATGAGGGAGAATTATGGCACGGGAGATTGGGCCATCTTCACCATGGTGCTTTGAAAATTTTGCAGCAAATTTCTACTGGACTTCCCAAGGGTACTCTTGCGCAGTTAGATCAGTGCAAAGGATGTACAATGGGTAAGTTTGTGAAGACCACCTTTCATGAGAAGGAGAACCGTACTTCGATGATCCTGGAGAGAATTCACAGAGATGTGTGTGGACCATTCTCGGTTGCTTCAACAAAGAAACACAGGTACTATGTGATATTTGTTGATGAATTTTCTCATAGATGCTGGATCTTCTTCATGCAGAAGAAGAGTGAAACGTTCTCAAAGTTCTGTGAGTTCAAGGCATTTGTGGAGAAGGAGTCGGGGAAGTAGGTGAACGCTCTAAGGAGCGATAATGGTGGTGAATACATCTATGGCGAATTCAAATACTTCTGTAGCAAAAAAGGAATTCGAAGAGAACTCATAGCGCCTCATAACCCACAGCAGAATGGGGTCGCGGAGAGAAAGAACAGAAAAATTGTGGGTGCTGCACGAGCGATGCTGCATGACCAAGGCCTATCGATGCACTCGTGGGCGGAAGCATGAAACACTATAGTTTATGTGCAAAACCGTTGTCCTCATAGAGTACTTGGCATGAGTACACCTGAGGAAGCTTTTACTGGTAAGAAGCCTGATATTTCTCATTTGAAGATTTTTGGCTCACCTATTTACATTCATGTGACGAAGGATGCCAGGAAGAAGCTGGAGCCGACTGCAGAAGTTGGGATATTTGTGGGGTACACATAAACACCCCATAACTATCGTGTGTATTTTCCAAACAGTCGAATGACTATTATGCGACGGGATATAAAATTGAATGAGGTGAAAGCCATGCAGTTGTCACTTGAGAGGGAGCTACACTTGCATGCGGAAGAGGAACTTCTTGTTCCCAAAGATGAGCCTCTGGATGTGGATCAGACACAGGAGGAGATTCATGGAGTGGAGGAGTCCACTCATGCAAAACCAAACATCAGACAAGGCAGGAAGCGTACCACAGAAGCTAAGAGACTGAAGGTGGATGCAGCACAGAATGTAGGAGTTCCTACATCACAACACACATAGAGACAGTCACCTGACCGATATACTAGATACATGGCTCTTATGAGCAAGTGTATTGTGACAGAGCCATCTTCTTTTGAAGAAGCAGCATAGGATCCCACATGGGTAGATGCCATGGTGGAGGAGTATGACTCCATTGTCAGAAATAGTGCTCGGGATGTTGTTCCAAGGCCGGTGGGAAAATCAGTTGTAGGATCAAGATGGATCTAAAAGGTAAAGAAAGCTGCTGATGGGAGTGACGAGAAGTATAAGGCAAGATTTGTTGCCCGGGGCTTCTCACAGATTGAGGGGATTGACTATGAAGAAATGTTTGCACCTATCGCATGGTATTCTTCCATACAGACCATCCTTGCTCTCTTAGCGCAAATGGGTTGTCACATTCATCAGATGGATGTGAAGACTGCATTCCTTAATGGGATCATTGAGTAAGAGGTGTACATTGAGTAGCATGAAGGATTTGAGATCTTTAGTAGCGAGTCACATGCGTGCAGACTCAAAAGAGTGTTGTATGGGCTGAAATAAGCACCCCGTGCTTGGTACACTCGGATTGATAGCTATTTCACTGGACTTGGCTTCACCAAGAGTGAGGCGGATGCAAACCTGTACCAGATTGTGGTTGAGGGTAAGCTTTTGATAATTGTAATTTATGTTGATGATTTGATACTAACAGGTGATGAGCAGTTGATACATTCATGCAAGGATGATCTTGCAAAGGAGTTTGAGATGAAGGATTTAGGCCTCCTTCATTATTTCCTTGGATTGGAAATATGGAAGCGGGAAGGTGAACTGTTTGTGTCTCAAGGCAAGTATGCCCGGGAGATACTGGAGAAGTTTCACATGCAAGGCTGCAAGCCTATCGACACTCCTCTTCCAAGAAATTGGAAGAAATAAGATGCTACATCGGCAGAGGTAGTGGATGCCACTGTTTATCGACAATTGGTGGGTTCGCTCATGTATTTAGTCAATACAAGACCAGACATATGCTATGTGGCGAACCAGCTTTCACAAGCGATGGTTAAGCCTACCAAGCTCTTTTAGAAGGCGGGTAAGCATGTCCTGAGATATCTCAGGGGCACATCTAAGTATGGTTTATGGTACAAACAGACGGATGAGGTCAAGTTACATGGCTTCACGGATGCAGATTGGGCAGGAAGCCCAACAAATATAAAGAGCACATTAGGAGGGATTTTCAGTATCGGATCTATGGAAGTTTCTTGGTACAGCAGGAAACAAATATCTGTGGCACTCAGTTCAGTGGAAGCATAATACATGGCAGCAAGTTTAGCTGCATGTGAGGCTATCTAGATGAGGAAGATTCTGGTTGGTTTGTTCGGTTCACATTTAGATCCCACGATGATTCATTGTGATAATCAGAGTTGCATTAAACTCTCGGTTAATCCTGTGTTTCATGATAGATTTAAACATATTGATATCCGGTATCATCATATCAAAGATTTTGTGCAGTGGAAGATCATGTTGCTTCAGTACATTCCTACGGAGGATCAGGATGCAGATATTCTGACGAAGGCGCTCACCAGGAGCAAATTCGAATACCATAGAGGCAGGATCGGGGTGAAGGATAATCCCTATCTTGTTGAGAGGGAGTGTTGAGATTCAAAAAGATGATGAGCTTAGTGAAAAGATTCGCCTTCACTAAGTGGGCCCGCAGGGTATTTTTGGCGCAAGTCTATTTTTAGACATGTTGATCACATTTTAGAAGTTGCAAGATGCTATTTGTGGATGGTTGATCAAATTGGAAAAATAGATGAAATTCTATTTTTAGAATATTGGGCGAAGTCTATTTATAGATCGTCAATCTAAAAATAGATGCATGTAGATTATTATTATCTCTTAATAATAACCAGACTCTAAACAACAACTTATTCTCTTGGAGCACTTCAGTTCAGTGCACAGATGTGGCACACCAGCTGCACAGGATGTGGCACACCAGCTAAGGGTTTACTGGAGCTAATGCATGGAGGACTCAGTTAGAACTCAAGTGGTAGAGTTATGACATAGTTGGAAGAAGTATTTTTGGAGTTGTATTCAGTTTAACTCAATTAGACTCAGTTGAGCTAGTTGTATCTAGTCTAACTGATTGATACACTAGTGAGAGTGGAGTGAATTAATTAGTTAATTAATTCATAAATAATAACTCATTAATCAACTTAACAATACATCAGTTAAATATAGTGCATGTGATCCGGATTTATGCAGGAACGCAATAGAATAAACATATAACCATAAATACAAAGATGCAGTGGAAATAACACTTCATTTCATTAACATCAAAGAACTGAAATTTGCTTACAGACAAAATGGAAATAAAACTAGCTAGGGTGCTGGTAGCTATCTCTGAGAAGAGATGTGGCAACTACAGGCCTCTGAAATGAGTTAAAATGAGGCTTGAGGGCCTATTTATTGTTTAGAAACAATGGGAAATCCTAAACAGCCAAAACCCTAACCCTAGGAGATGAAGCGCCAAAACTATGGGCCTCGTTTGGGTAAATTGGTGTTTCAACTTCCCAGGGGCATAACTTTGGCATACGATCTCCGTTTGATGCGTACCATACCTTGTTAGAAAGATATATCCGAGGACTACAAATTTTGAATGAGAAACATTTGTCCATGGACCCATGTCATGGACCGATGTTGCTCTCCGTTTTCCCAAAAAACGTCGTTTAGGGCATCAAAACGGCTCCGAAAGTTCAGGACTCGAAAAACTGATAAAAATTGTATGTTGTGCCAAAAATGAAAAACTGAAAGAGACAATGGTGGGGCCCCAAGTGGAATAGGTGGGTGACCACCAATATCCACCTGGATCAGCATGGCAGTTTCAGTGGAGACCAATGGAGAGATAGGTGAAAGGGAAAGATAGACTATCTGTTGTGACTATAGTGATGCATTGATTGCATCCAACACACAGTGGAGATGCCAATGAGGATTGCACAGTCAATACAAGAGTAATTCTAATTCATTCAGAGCTATTCTTCAGCAGATATTTCACAGTGGAGGCATGCTATCAGGTGGCATAGTTCGGTGCATGGATTTACAAGATTAGGCTTGATTAGTGTATGACGATTGTACTGTACTGAGAGCTTGTGATAAGCTTTGTATGTTTGTATGAGATTTTCATATGATCTCCATATTACATAATATATAGTTGGGGTTTTCAGCTTTAGGCTTTCCTGGTTAAAAATTGTGTTATGTGCCACTGATAATTTTTGTTTAGGCTTCACATGTGTGTGCAATTAATTTTTCTGCAAAATATTAACAAGTGGAATAGATTCAGTATCTTGCATAAAGTTAAATAGTGTGAGATCAGGTGGATCTAGGACATATGCATGCTTAGTGCATTTAATTTCTATAGTTGGTGTGAGTTGTTTTTCCATGTTGGATGTGTCCATTAGAGATGGAAAGTAGGGTCAAAGGCAATCCACATTGAACACTGGGTGCAGACCAAGGAATGGTGGAATACTGAGCTATAAGGCATTGTACCCTAAAACCTTGGTGATGGTGTATGGCCCATATTGGAGCGGGCGGAGCTTGCAGTGGGGTCCAGCGATGTGCTCCTTCTGTAAATGTAGCCACACTTTGTCACCCACCTAGAAGTTGTGTGTCACCCGATGTTGATCATGTCGTTTCTTGTACTTAGAATTGGCTTTATCCAATATGTGATGAACCTTTTGGCATATGTGTTGAATGCACTCAATGAAGTTGTTCGGCTTGTCAGCTTCAAACTGGACATGAGTAGAATTTACCTGAGTAGCCGCAAATGGCATGGCTACGTCAATGGGACATAGTGGGTGGAATCCCAAGCCCACCTGAAAGGGGATGTGGCCGGTTGAGCTATGGAGAGCCAGTTATAACTATTTTTTGCATAGGGTAGGCTCTCATCCCATGTGTGTGGATGATTTGAGTTGTACATGTGCAGAATTTGTATGATCATCCTATTGATGACCTCTGTCTGGCCATCGGTTTTGTGATGGAAAGTTGTGGAATTCGTGAGCTTTATGTCCAACATCAACCAGAGGCTAGACCAAAATTTACTGAGGAACCTGTTGTCCCGATCTGAGATGATATATTGTGGGATCCCAAAATGTACCCACACTCATTCAAAGAAGAGTTTAACAGTGGCTTATGCTGTGATATTCTTCTTACAGGCCGCCATAATGGCCATCTTCGAGAATCTATCGATGAACAAAAAAACACAGTCATTGCCATGCTTAGTAGAAGGAAGGCCCGACATGTAATCCATGGAGATGGATTCCCAAGGTTGACCAAGGGTGGAGTATAGAGGCATTGCTTCTTAATGGTCAGTTTGGAACTGACACATGCAATGCAACAACTGACTTACTTCCCGACATCTTGTCAAAGGTTCGGCCAATAGAAATACTTGTACAGTACTGCCACTGTTTTCTCAACCCCAAAATTCCCAGCGACTCGACTTTCGTGCACTTCCCAAATCATCTTGGCATGATTTATTGAAGGAAAAAAAAGGTGTCCCAAGTGACATAGCAGTGCATCTTGGAAGTGAAAATTTGGAACTTGCTTAGCCTCCAAGAGTTTCTTGCATGTGTGGCCGAATTCTGGATCGGTTTTGTAGAGAAGCAACCAATCAGAAGTCTCTTGCCCACAAGAGTTGAGCACGATGGTTAGCGCCACGATCGGTGGTCAGCTGAGGCAGTCTGAAACATTATTGGTGCTGCCCTTCTTGTACTTGATGTTCAAATGAAACTGTTGCAATTTTGTGGACCACTTCTGATGGAAATTGTTCTGCAACTTCCCTTGTATTTGTTTGAACTGCAGGGGTCGGTGGTCTATGTGGTTTACTGTTTCCTTCCCAAAAATGTACTTTTTCCATTTTCAGCAAGCCTACACAATGGAATACATATATTTGTCATAAGTGGGATACTTCCAGACTGTGTCAGAAAGTGTCTCACTTTGACATGTCACATGATGCCCCTATTGAGTAAGAACTACCCCAATAGCATAGTAAGAGGAATCTCTCTCGATCTCAAATGGTTGTTGCAATTCTGGTAATGTGAGCACTGGTGTAGAGCAGAGGCGATGTATCAACTCTAAAAATGTCGTCTATTGAGATGCATACCAAAATAATTTTTCTTTCGCTCTTCCCTTGGTGACTTGACTCAATGGCCAAGTGATAGGAGAGAATCCCAACATGAACCTGCGGTAGAAATTGGCAAGACCCAAAAAGTTGCGGAGCTCTGTTAGAGTGGTTGGGGCTGGCCAATCCTGAATGACTTGGATCTTGGTTGGATCCATATGCACCCCCTGCTCATCAATAATCTTTCCCATATACTGAACCTGGGTCATGCCAAAACTGCACTTCTCCAAATTGGCACACAAATTTTGTTGCCACGGTTTTTGGGGGACCTGTTGGATTTGGTGGAGGTGATCTTCCTAAGTCTGGATGAATATCAGGATGTCATCCAAGTATACCACTAAAAATGAGTTGGTGAATGTCCGCAATATGTCTTCCATAAGTCTCATGAAGGTTGTGGGAGCATTTGTCAACCCGAAGGAATGACCAACCATTCGAAAAGGCCCTCCTTTGATTTGAAGGTAGTATTCCACACATCAGAGGGTTTGCTTGGTACCTGGTGATACCTGGAATTCAAGTCGATCTTGCTTAAATATTTTTTCCCAGGCTTTAGTTGGTCCAGAAGGTCATTAATCGGTGGGATCGGGTACCTATTCCAGACAGTGATCTTATTCAGTGCCCGATAGTCAATAAAGAGTCTCCAAGTCCCATATTCTTCTACACCAACACGATCAGTCTCCCACAAGGCGATGAACTCAGTCACATCTGATCTTTCTGTAGAAAATCCTGAATCTTCCTCTTGATTTTTTCATTCTCTGTAACATAGCGCTGATAGATTTTTCCATGGGGTAGTGGCGCACCTGGGGGTCATATTGATGGAGTGCTTGACTTGACAATGCAAAGGCACCCCTACGGGTGAGGTGAATATGTCCTCATACTCCTCCATGACCTTCTCCATCTATTTTTCTCGTGAAGAGGAGCTCTGTCTGGAGGTCGTGGCGATATTCTTCTTCTTTCCCTGAGGGTGGATCATCATGAAAATAAATTTCCCAGTTTTGGAAATGAGCTTACTGCATTGTTTTGTAGTAACCAAAGAGATGGAAGTAGGTGGTTCTACATCCGATATCCTGTACAGCTTATTTCCCAAAGTAACAATAACAGAATGAGGCTTGGACTCATACATAACATGTCGCTTCCACAAGTATGGTTGGCCTAATAATACATCACAAACATCAAGAAGAGCAATGTCAAATAATACCTCATCTGTGAAGGGCTTGATGCTGTAGGGAATGCGACACTTCTAGCTGACGCGAAGATCTTGTCCTTGGTGAAGTCACTTGATGGCGTATGACTGTGGGTGTGTTGTGGTTGGCAAGCCCAGCCACTTCACAACCTCTGATGAAATGAGGTTCTTTTGGTTCCCATTGTCGACAATGAATTACAGCGGGGGACACTTTACCCACATTTGGGAATGGAAGAGTTGCTCAGCCTCCTTTGGATCTTTCAGTTCCTCCTTCTAAATATTCATGGTGGTAATGATGGCGTTGGGATCCGCATCGATAATCTGCTTCCATTTTTCATTCCCCTTGTGGGGTTCCGATTAAGAGTCGGTGCATGCATCTGATTCAAAAGCCTTAATCTTGGCCATTAGTGACTGCTTGGAATGACCCTCACTTCTGTTGTGAGTGGAGCTCTTATGGAACTCATGCCACTTTCCCGTGTTCTTCTTTGGCTTTGCAATGTTTTTCTTTTCTTGTGGCTTTGGCGGGTTGTCCTAGGCTGCCCCGCCTTGCCTTTGTCCTTTGTTCTCCAATTTGGGGGCACCTTTCCCTTTCTTATGATTCGCAGATCCAAAGTCTCACTTCTTCTATTTTAATTTCTGCTTAATATTAGCAGCATACCAGTATGTTACACCAAGCGAGGAGATGTCGAGGAACTCCATTACCTCCTAAATGTATCTGTGTAGACAATTGTGGTACTTCAACACCAAATGTTTCTCTCAATATTTGATACCCAACTTTGTGCATAGTGTATAGAACAGATTCATCAGCACATGCACATCTTGATCCCTTTACTGCCACAACTTAGTCCATTGTACGTACTTTTCCTCATAGCTCCCCACGGGATAATATTGTTCCTTAATGGCATCTCGGAAATAATTCCAAGTGGGTACGATCAAGAACAAAGAGGGTTCCCTATCTTCCTTTTGCTCACAGTAGGTTTCCCACCAATCCTTGACATGGAGGGCGACTTTGAGGAGTGCTAAAGTAATATTTTCCTAGTTGGAAAAGTCATGAACCGAGAAATATCCTTCTAATAGATTATTTTGGCACTGGAATCAACACTTGGACTGTAGCAAGCACCTGACCAGACACATCCTAAACTCTAAGGAAATTTAATGATTTGTTTTGTGAGATTGGTAGGTGGTATAAGCTTTGATTCACTGAAAAGAGAATTCAGTCAAATCCTCAGCTATACTAATGAGGGTATTGTAACTTGATGTGGTAACAGAGTGCAATTTTGTAGTCTATGAGGAGAGGAAATTGTGAGATGAGAGAAGAATCAGTAGGTCTATAAAACATAATGATCTACTGCATTTAGTAGAAATTCACAAAAGTAGTAGTTTGACAATATTCCATTGAGAGAAATCTATTTATACTCTGATAAGATTCTCACTGAAATATCATGAAGAATAAATATCATGAGTAATTCTCTTCCACTATTATAACATAAATTTTATCAGGAATGTTCACTTTGTGAGACTAACAAGAACTGATAAAACACATAACATGCTTAAGATACTAATAAAAACACATAATAGTATGATGATTTTCAAACTGGAACTAGAAGAAAGGAGATATGGAAACACAAGTAAAGTAGATAATACACACAGAAAATTGGTAATAAGTCCTCAGTAGTATCATTCCATTTCGTTCACAAAAAATTTACAGATCATATAAGTCATAATTCTATAACCACCAACCAACCCTGACTTCATATCAGTTTGGCATATATATACAAAATATGATATTGTCATCTTACAGAGAAAAAGGTAAATCTGTTTCAAAAGCCATTACAACCTCGTGCAAGAGGTAAGGCTTATCACTTAATCTTAATTACAAAGTGCTACATTTAAAACAAGATAAACATCATGAAGGCATCGTGAAGGTTGTCACTCGGAAATGGTTGTGTGAGGTGGCAACCCATTAGAAGACCACTCTTCTGTTTTAGTGCAACCAATCTTCAGCAAAAAGTGTAAAAACTGTGGAATGACATGTGGATGTCTCCTATTAAACGTGCAAAACAAAAACAACATATTTCAGAGAAGGCTAGATATAAGACACCTGGTAGCATCCATTGCAACTAAATAACCTCTCCACTTCATCTGTTTAATGTCACCATTGTGATTCAAAACAAAAAGTAGCCCATTTCCATCACATGCTGATATTTCAAAACAATTGTTAATTTAGCAAAAAAGGTAGCAATAACTGTTGAGATTCAACAATATGATGAGCTTAGTGAAAAGAGTCGCCTTCAATAAGTGGGCCTGCAGGCTATTTTTGGCACAAGTCTATTTTTAGACATGGTGATCATATTTCAGAAGTTGTAGGATGCTATTTATGGATGATTGGTCAAGTTGGAAAAATAGATGAAATTATATTTTTAGAATGTTGGGCGAAGTATATTTATAGATCGTTGATCTAAAAATATAAGTGTCGATTATTATTAGCTCTTAATAATAATCTGACAATAACCAACAACTCATTCTCTTGGAGCACTTAATTTTAGTGCACAGATTTGGAAAATTAGTGGGCTGAAGGAATTGCGCAATTCCTAGGGTTTACTGGTGGTTCATCAATGGAGGACTCAGTTAGAACTGAAGTGGCAAAGTTATGACAGAGTTGGAAGAGTAGTTCATGGAGTTGTATTTAGTTTAACTCAGTTAAAGTGAGTTAAACTCAGTTGAGCTAGTTGTATCTAGTCTAACTGAATGATACACTAGTGAGAGTGGAGTGAATTAATTAGTTAATTAATTCACAAATAATAACTCATTAATCAACTGAAAAAATACAACAGTTAACTACAGTTCATGTCAGTTCCAGTGGAGACCCAGTGGAGAGGTAGGTGAAAGGGTGAGATGGACTATCTGTTGTGACTATAGTGATGCATTGATTGCATCACACACACATTGGAGTTGCCAATGAGGATTGCGCAGTCAAGGCAAGGGTAATTCAAATTCATTCAGAGCTATTCTTCAGTAGGGATTGCACAATGGAGGCTCGCTATTAGGTGGCAAGAAATTGGTGCATGGATTTGCATATTTCTTCTGATTAGTGTATGATGATTGATTGTACTGAGAGCTTGATGTACTAAGATTTGTATGAGATTGCTACATGATCTCCATGATACATAATATATGATATTTGGGGTTTTCAGCTTCAGGCTTTCCCGTTAAACAACTGTGTTATGTGCGATTGTTTTTATTTTATGCTTCACATGTGTTTGCAATTAATTTTCCGCAAAATATTAACAGTGGAGTGATTCTGTATTTTGCAAGAAGTTAAATATTGCGATATTAGGGGAATCTGGATATACACATGCATCTAATATATAATTTCTACATGGTATCAGAGCAGTGTTAATTCTTGAAGATTTCAATTGTAAAGAATTGTTGAGTTTGTGCTGGTGGACAATTCGAATTTGCTACAAAAAATTCTTGGTGCAGAAGTTGAGTATACATTGAAATGTATTTCAATGGGTTGCGATTGGAGTATGCCCTTGATGGGAGCTCGAATTGCATAGCCTAGAAGGATAGGATGGAGGTGGTGCTGGAGGATAATGGACTGAAGAATTTCATTGATAGCGATGTTCCTATGCCGGGATCTAGCGATGCTTCATTACTTGACACATGGAAAAAGAAGGTAGAAAAGACAAGAATAATTATGTGGGAAGGTGTGAAGGACCATATTGTGTCTAGCATTCACGGGAAAGCCACTCCATTCTTAATGTGGAAGCCTTTGATAGATGTTTTCCAAAGCAGTAGCGACCAGAGGAATTTGGCGCTGAAAGACAAGCTCAGAAAATTAAAAATGGAGAAGGGCGACAGTATTCCAAAATTCTATCGAAGTTTGTCCACTGTAAGGATGAAATGGGAAGTGTGGGGATTAATGTTGATGATGAATACTTGTGAGCTTGGATCTCCTTGGGCTTCCAAAGAGTTGGCATAACTACGAAGACTTTGTCAATGGACGGGAGAAACTGCTAGGATGGGAGCGACTTTGGTCGGATCTTGTGCAGGAGGAGATAAGGTGGGGTACCAGGGATGGCTATTCATCGAAGAATGAAGATGAAGAGAATTTCTCTTTGGCTACCAAAGCAAGGAAGGGGAAGGGGAAGAAATTTCCTTCAAAATCTGATGCTATAAAGGCAAGATGCAGGATTTTTCCAAGGAGAAGTATTTTCATTGTCACGAACATGGGAATTTCGCCACTAACTACCCACAGAAGAAGAAGAACAAGAAGGCTGCTGGAGCTACAACTAGAGAGGCCTTAGCCTCACAATTTGAACTTTATTTCTCTTTTTTTTCATGCTTGGTTTCAACCTATATGGGATCGGTGTGGTGTCTTGATAGTGGTGCACCTTTCCATATGATGGGAGACAAGGAGTTGTTTAGTGACTTGGAGGAGAAGGACCTCCAGATGAATATAGAGATGGGCGACAATGGTCGATATAGTGCAACTGGAATTGGGACCATTACCTATGAGAGGCAGTCTGATAATCCATTCTTGTTGAAGGATTTTATGCATGTTCCAGGTCTAAAGAAGAACTTGGTCTCAGTCGCAATGTTGGAAGACAAAGGTTATGATGTTGTTTTCAGTGAGGGAAAAGCCTTCCTTCGACATAAAAAAATGGGTCAAACCAAGAAGATAGGTATTCGAGTTAAGAATCTCTACAAGGCAAAGCAGAAGAAGTGGTCAGTCGAGATGAGGGCGAATTATGGCACAGGAGATTGGGCCATATTCACCATGTTGCTTTGAAGATTTTGTAGCAGATTTTTACTGGAATTCCCAAGGGTACTCTTGCGCAGTCAGATCAGTGCAATGGATGTACTATGGGTAAGTTTGTGAAGACCACCTTTCATGAGAAGGAGAACCGTGCTTCGGTGATCCTGGAGAGAATTCACACAGACGTGTGTGGACCTTTATCGATTGCTTCAATAGAAAAACACAGGTATTATGTTATATTTGTTGATGACTATTCTCGTAGATGGTGGATCTTCTTCATGCAGAAGAAGAGCGAAACATTCTCAAAGTTTTGTGAGTTTAAATCATTAGAGGAGAAGGAGTCCGGGAAGCAAGTGAAAGCTCTACGGAGTGATAATGGTGGTGAATACATCTCGGGTGAATTCAAAGACTTCTGTAGCAAAGAAGGAATTCGAAGAGAACTCATAGCACCTCAGAACCTACAATAGAATGGGGTCACGGAGAGGAAGAACATAATGATCATGGGTGCTGCACGAGCGATGCTGCATGACCAGGGCCTACCGATTCACTTGTGGGCGAAAGCATGCAACACTGTGGTTTATGTGAAAAATCATTGTCCTCATAAAGTACTTGGCATGAGTACACTTGAAGAAGCTTTTACTGGTAAGAAGCCTAATATTTCTCATTTGAAGATTTTTGGCTCATCTGTTTACATTCATGTGACAAAGGACGCCAGGAAGAAGATGGAGCCAACTGCAGAAGTTGGGATATTTTTTGGGTACACAGAAACACCCCATAATTATCGTGTGTATTTTCTAGACAGTCAGATGACTGTGATGCGACGAGATATAAAATTCAATGAGGTGAAAGCCATGAAGTTGTCACTTGAGAGGGAGCTACACTTGCATGCAGAGGAGGAACTTCTTGTTCCCAAAGATGAGCCTCTAGATGTGGATCAACCATAGGAGGATATTCCTGGAGTGGAGGAGTCCACTCATGCAGAACCAATCATTAGACAAGGAATAAAGTGTACCACAGAAGTTGAGAGACTGAAGCTTGATGCAGCACAGAATGTAGGAGTCCCTACATCACAGCGCAGACAGAGACAGTCACCTGACCGATTTACTGGATACATGGCTCTTATGAGCAAGTGTATCGTGATAAAGCCATATTATTTTGAAGAAGCAGTGCAGGAGACCACATGGGTAGATGCCATGGTGGAGGAGTATGACTCCATTGTCAGAAACAATGCTGGGAGATTGTTCCAAGGCCGGTGGGAAAATCAGTTATAGGATCAAGATGAATCTACAAGGTAAATCAAGCTGCTGATTGGAGCGTCGAGAACTATAAGGCAAGATTTGTTGCCCAAGGCTTCTCACAGATCGAGGGGATTGATTATGAAGAAACCTTTGCACCTGTCACACCGTATTCTTCCATGGACCATCCTTGCTCTCTCAGCACAGATGGGTTGGCACATTCATCAAATGGATGTGAAGACTGCGTTCCTTAATGGGATCATTGAGGAAGAGGTGTACATTGAACAGCTTGAAGGATTTGAGATCTTCGACGGTGAGTCGCATGTGTGCGAGGCTCAAAAGAGTGTTGTATGCATTGAAGCAAGCACCTCGTGCTTGGTACACTCGGATCAATAACTATTTCAGACTCGCAAGCTTCACCAAGAGTGAGGTGGATGCAAACACATGTAAATTGTGGTGGAGGGTAAGCTTTCAATGTTATTGTTATTTATGTTGATGATTTAATACTAACGGGTGATGAGCAGTTGATACACTCATGCAAGGAAGATCTTGCAAAGGAGTTTGAGATGAAGGATTTGGGCCTCCTTCATTATTTCCTTGGATTGGAAATATGGTAGCGGGAAGGTGAATTGTTTGTGTCTCAAGGCAAGTATGCCCGGGAGATACTGGAGAAGTTTCACATGCAAGGCTACAAGCCTATCGACACTCCTCTTCCAATAAATTGGAGGAAATAGGATGCTACATTGGCAGAGGTAGTGGATGCCACTTTTTATCGACAACTTGTGGGTTCACTCATGTATTTAGTTAATACAAGACCGGCCATATGCTATGCGGTGAACCAGCTTTCACAAGCGATGGTTAAGCCTACCAAGCTCTTTTGGAAGGCAGAAAAGCATGTCTTGAGGTATCTCAGGGGCACATTTGAGTATGGTTTATGGTAAAAATGGAGGGATGAGGTGAATTTTCATGGCTTCACGGATGCAAATTGGGCAGGCAGCCCAACAGACAGAAAGAGCACATCAGGAGGGATTTTCAATATCATATCTACAACAGTTTCTTGCTACAATAGGAAGAAAAGAACCGTGGCACTCAGTTCAGTGGAAACAGAATACATGGCAGCAAGTCAAGCTGCATGTGAAGCTATCTGGATGAGAAAGATCCTGGTCGGTTTGTTCGGTTCACATTTGGATCCTACAGTGATACATTGTGATAATCAGAGTTGCATTAAAATCTCGATTAATCCTGTGTTTCATGATAGATCTAAACATATTGATATCCGGTATAATCATATCAGATATTGTGTGTAGTAAACTAATACTTGCTTCGTGCATTCTAAGATTACTCAAGATGCGAGATATTATGACGAAGGCGCACGAGAAAATTCGAATACCATAGAGGCAGGATCGGGGTGAAGGATAATCCCTATATTGTTGAGAGGGAGTGTTGATATTCAACAAGATGATGAGCTTAGTGAAAAGAGTCGCCTTCACTAAGTGGGCCCATAGGCTATTTTTGGCGCAAGTCTATTTTTAGACTATGTCTATTTTTAGACATGTCGATCATATTTCAGAAGTTGCAGGATGCTATTTGTGGATGGTTGATCAAATTGGAAAAATAGATGAAATTCTGTTTTTAGAATATTGGGCGAAGTCTATTTATAGATCGTCAATCTAAAAATAGATGCATGTCGATTATTATTAGTTCTTAATAATATAAACTATTAAAAAAAACAACTTATTCTCTTGGAGAACTTAATTTCGGTACACAAATTTGGAAGAAAATGGTGGGCATGAAGATTATACAATTCTTTGGGTTTCTTGGTGGTTCATGCATGGAGGACTCAGTTAGAACTGAAGTGGCAAAGTTATGACAGAGTTGGAAGAGTAGTTCATGGAGTTGTATTTAGTTTAACTCAGTTAAAGTGAGTTAAACTCAGTTGATCTAGTTGTATCTAGTCTAAGTGAATGATACACTAATGACAGTGGATTGAATTAATTAGTTAATTAATTCACAAATAATAACTCATTAATCAATTGAACAAATACAACAGTTAACTATAGTGCATGTCAGTTCCAGTGGAGACCTAGTGGAGAGATAGGTGAAAGGGCAAGATGGACTATCTGTTATGACTATAGTGATGCATTGATTGCATCACACACACATTGGAGTTGCAAATGAGGATTGCACAGTCAAGGCAAGGGTAATTTGAATTCATTCAAAGCTATTCTTCAGCAGGGATTGCACAGTGGAGGCAGGCTATCAAGTGGCAAGAAATCGGTGCATGGATGTGCATATTTCTTCGGATTAGTGTGTGACGATTGATTGTACTGAGAGCTTGATGTACTAAGCTTTGTATGAGATTTTTACATGATCTCCATGATACATAATATATGATAGTTAGGGTTTTCAGCTTCAGGATTTCTCGTTAAACAACTGTGTTATGTGCGATTGTTTTAATTTTATGCTTCACATGTGTTTGCAATTAATTTTCCACAAAATATTAACAGTGGAATGATTCTATATTTTGCAAGAAGTTAAATATTGTGAGATCAGGGGAATCTAGATATATACATGCATCTTGAATATAATTTCTATAATAACCGGAAAAAACATGGAACATTTACCCAATTTGTTTTTTTCCAATTCAACCATGTTCTTCATTCATCAAAGGTCCAGAATAGAAGCAAAGATTCTTATGGATTCTGATTTATTTACCCCTTTATCAGACCTCATTTTCTATGCTTGCCTCTTTTACTGAGCTTTCTTCTTCCTTTCAATTTTGTCTTCTGGGCTTTCTTCAATGTTGATAATTTCATCCCTCAGTTTAGGATTGACAATCAGCTTGTTGTTTAGCCTGAGTTTGTTTCTTGGTCTAGTATGAGGTCTTTTGACATAGGGATTAGGGATGAATTTGTACCTCTTTCCTCCATGTATAAACTTACTAGACTATTTCATCTTCTGACTCTGTGTACTCAAGATCACTATTGTCTTCAAATGACTTATAGGAATGTATGTCATTTTTATTCCTCTTCTTTATTGAAGAACAAATGGAGGATATTAATTTAGCTAAGGTAGGCTCTTCTTATATGGTAGGTGTTGGGGCTATATAAATCATTATTAAATGACTAAACATCACACATTAATTATCAATCCAGGAACGTCTGTTTATTCCAATGAAAGTTTCACTGTCTATGCTGATACACCAATCAAAAGCAATTTTAAAGAAAAGAAATCGTTTCTGAAGTAAATGCTGGAAGTAAATCACTCATGCAGAATTAAAAGGATATACGAGATTGGTATCATACTTCAATTAATCTATTCTATTGCACCACACAACAAGTAACTAGCTGGTGTCTCTAATATCATATGTGTAACAACATACAAGGTATTGAAATTGAAGCAGATATTTTCACAGCTGAACATCAGCAACAACACTCTACTGATACATAAACTGAAATACAAATACATACACACAACTACTTTAATCACTACAATCCCTGCTAAGAAGGAGGGCCCTTCCTCCCTAGCAGGTTGCATGTAAAGGAAGTACTTAACATAAACTAAATTGAATAATGCATGTAACAGCAATAACAGGACGATCTGTATTAATCTAAACACAATTACAGAGCCAAAATAATTTTGTTCTCCACTAACCCTTCGACCTATAGGGTCGAGAACTTTATAGTGCTTACATCAGAAAATAAAGGGATAGATCAGTCATGAGAATATTATGATTCTCATGCTGATTGAAATAGAACACATATAGTTATAACCACTTCCTAATAATGTTCTAACTAGAAAATAAAATATTACAATCAAAACCGTCCTTAGGTTGTTATCCCAGAAATAAAATGCTAAACAAATTCTACAACTATCGTAATAGAATCATAGCTATAGTGTAACATCCAGAGGACATATTAGCAAAAAGTGCTGAAGAGATCAGTCAACAGTTCAACTGTATCAGCAGTTCGCCAGTGGGTCTGTAACAGCAGAGTGTAACATCAGTTTGTCGACGGGTCTATAACAGCAAGGTGTAACATCATCGCTTTGTTGTAACAACACCCTCTTAACTGCTCCTGTGAACTTCGTGCTCAAAATATTTGGTGCTATAATTGACATCTGAAAAGATAGCACAAAGACCATCGATCTTCTCTAAACATTCACCATCAATTAGTCATAAAAATGTACAATATATCATAATAATTGGTGAATTAAAAGATTAATAAAAACAAGGTGAAACAACACAAGTTAGGGTAGAAAGGTAGGAGAAAGAGGCAAAGATACTCCCATTGGTTATATTTGAGAAGAAAAATAGGGAAAATAAAGGTAGGAAAAGTGTACAAAATTGGAGCCCAACATCTCCCCCCAACTTAAATACTTACATGTCCTCATGCAAACTCATCTCTCATGGGAATATCTCCGGTGCAGGTCGGTAAGATCATAAGAACCAATAGTATCTTCATCTGAAGACCTGTATCGCTAATTGGCCATCAACTGTTGTACCCAGGATTCTGACTCATACTTACTCAATTCATAATTGATATGGTAATCCTCAATTAGCATCCAGATTAAAGGAAACTTGAATCTCAATCCCAGCAACAAAGCACCAAGGGATTGTAAAATATGTGCATAAGCTGGTACATGTGTAATAGCCACCACAAAATTCTGGAATGAGAATGGATCCCCCTTCAATAGCTCAGCACTGCTAGCTTCCATGCGTTTCAAGCACCCTATCAAAGCTCGACTTTTCATCATTGAGAATTGATTGAGGCAGAAGTTCACAATTATTCTTCTATAAGTGGCAATCGGTTCTTTAATCCCAGGGGTACTCAGAATTCTCCTGAATTCTCGTCTCATCTCAACAGCTTGTCCCGGTTCTGCCCGAACTCACAATTCCATCTTCTTCTCATTAGATCAAAATCAGAGGCACGAAAAACATTTATAAATGTACGAGTGGAAGAACATAAATAAGGTCTATCTTCCATAATAGCTTTCATCTGAAACAAGAAGTAACGTTCCCATAGAAAAATACGATAGGATGGAGAAGGTCGCCTACAACCTAGTAAATTGAGGGTGAGGTCATGAAGTTTTTTCTTATCTAAGGTGAGGTCATGAACCTGTTGTTGTAACAACAACAATTGTTCTTCCTGTTTCTTCAGAGCTTCCTTCTTCTTGTAATTCTCCCGTCCTTTCTTCAACTCTTCTTTCATCCATCTTTCATATAAAGTGTATATTTATCTCTGATGTTCCTCTAGCGAAATTTTCCCCTCCCGAAGGGAGATTTCTTCCTGTTTCCACTTTTGTAATTCAGAAATTAACAAGATTTTCTCAGAAATCCATCCCGAAATGGGACTCGACATTCTTCTGAATTCAATATACACATCGAAAATGGGTGTACCAGCCTCTGCTACATGGGGTTGTTCCACCTCTGCTACTGGTTCTTGTGTAACAACAGCTTCCTCGGTGGGTTCTTGTGTGTCATCCCCTTTGTTTCAACCTAGAGTAGCCTCTGTGTCCATTGCTTTTTATTCTATAATAAGAGTGGCCTCTACAGGTTCTTGTGGGTCGGCTTCTAGGTCAATTATTTCAGGAGGCTCTACTTTAACTGCTGGTTCTTATTTAACAACAATATCATCAACAGGTTCTTGTGTAACAGCCTCCTGCTGTTCTGTTTCTGTTTCCATTATGCTGATATTTTCTCTACATACCTTATATCCCTCTGCTATTAAGTCTTGAAAACATGTCATGCATACCGACACAAGGATTTCCTTCCCCTCAGATAATTTCTTCTTTAATTCTTCATTCTCCTTCCTTAGATTTTTGAGTTCTAAAAACAGGGCATTGGTTTTCTCCTTACCTGATGAGGAGGGTTTCCTTTCTTCTTCTTGGACTTTTGCTTCTGTCTAATTTCCAGTCGTAGGAAAAGGTTCTGCAACTATGTTGAATTTCACTCTTTTTTTTGGCCTTCTATCCCCAAATGGTTCATTAATAGGCTCTTTCCCAATTCTAACTCCCGCAAGCCGAGTCCGGGTTTCCACCTCCGTCTGACTTCCTCCTGAAGTTGTGGTCTGTTTCCCCTGGCTTGTCCTCGACATCTTTCGCTTGAATTCTTCCCAAGTTTTTCCTTGCTGGTCTAGGGCATCCAGCACGATTAAATTAATGAGTTCGTGATCAGTCACACATGCCTCCGGGTGTGTTGTTGTTTTTACTGCTTCTACCATATGCTTGATATTTCCTAACAAATAGAATGGAAGATTAATTCTTTGTTGGTGTTGAAGGTGATTAAGCAGAGGAAAGTGATAGTTGAACACTATCGTGGATCTTCCCTCACAAGTGATATATTTAATTAAACCCAGGGTAACATCTTCCCAAGGATGAGGAAGTGACAATATGTCAATTCCTCTCCCTTTCTTCTCCTACTAGGAAGTCTTCTTTCAAGGAGGGGTCATTGATTTTTTTGTTAAACTACCTTCACCCCTCTACTCATAATGAAGTTACCCAAGAAATTACCTCTTCAATCACCTCCACTTGCATGCCCCTTACTCGATTTTGATTATTTTTCAAGTCCTGAGAAAATTCAATTGCCACCACCTCATCTGAGCCTTCAAGCTTCTGGAAAAAACTCAATCCATCTGGCATCTCTGAATATATGGTAGGCTTTTGGACAATTCGGTAAGGTGTCCATAGAATCCGGCTCATGCCTAACTGCTGCTCCACCCATCTCTGCTGCTCATTTCTAAATTTACTTATTGTTGTTTAGCCCCACTATAATATCACTGTGTTTCTGAATTCACTTCTTTTTTGTTCAGCCGCACTGTAACATCATTGTGTTTCTAAATTTGTTTCTTCTCAGTGTCTCTGTTCATCCCAATCGACGAGTTTACAATGAGAGTGCAAGGTTTCAGTCGAGGAGGTTTATGGGAGGTGACAGCTTTTACAGATTTACTGAATTGTACCTCACACTAATATTCATAAATGGCTCATTATGGAAAGTAATGGGATTTAGTACACACGCTCTTTTCCAACTGGATTTGGTCATCATTGGAAATTCTGTTATTAATTAGGTGCATGCGGATTTGATAGATGTTTATTATTACATATTTTTGCAATTATTTCAAGACATGTCCACTCCCCCACCTTAATGGTGACGGCTGCCCACAGCCGTCACAGGAATATCATTACTTCGCCAATTAATCACCAAATCATCAATGACAATGTTTACCTTTTCAATGACATACCTGAGGTGACGTGGAGGAAGATTTTGAATTGGTAGTGTCCTACTTGCAGCACTCATGTTGTTTTGTTTGGCCGACACAGTTATTTCTGTTTATGGAATAAATCATAAAAACAGTATTCGTGGCTGTCGACTGTTACATGCGTAACAACCAAGACAACCCTTAGATTATTCTAAAAAAAACATAATAATCAGGAGAAATTAGTATAGAAAAGGAAATTACATGAATACCATCATCCTTTAAAATAGATCAGAAAGGGAAGATGATGTTTCAGGAAGAAAAACATGGGTGTAATAGCCACCACAAGAGTGGTTTTCAGTTGTTACTAATTGTCTGACTGCGCCCCGAAAAGGGGTTTTCACAGTTAGATTTATTTTTGTTTTTGTTTTTATTTTATTTTTATTTTTATTTTTTAAACAGGTGTAACAACTGCCAAAAAGGTGGTTTTCAACTGCTGCACTTATTGGAATTTCAATTTTTAAGGCTGCACAAGGGAATGCTCCCCTGCTATCGTAACATGAAGATCAGAGTCCGCGACAATGTTGACAAATGATTCCTTCAAAGCAGGTTGAGGATATAACATTAGACGGTGCCCATTAACCAGTAATGACATCTTAGCGCTGTCAATGTTGACCAATTGTACAGTCCCATTATCAAAGACCGTATCCACCTCGTAAGGACCTAGCCATCTGGTGCAGAGCTTGCCTTTGAAATCTTTGAACCTTGAATCATGCAAAAGATCCCAATCTCATTTTTGGAAATTTTTCTTCTTAATAAACCCATCATGCCAACTAGCTCTTTGCTGCTGAATGATCTTTGTCTATTGAATGGCAGCCATCCGTTTCTCTTCCAACTCATTGAATTGGTTCAGTCTTTGAGTCTATGCTATACTCAAATCCAAATCGACCTGCAATGTTGTTCTTAATGTCTTTATTTCAAATTCTATGGAGAATAATGGGTTCTTACCATACACCAATTCATATGGTGAGAAGCCTATAGTATTCCTCCATGTTGTCCTACAAACCCACAGTACCTCTGGAAGTTTCTCAGCCCAGTTTCTTCGGTGGTTGGCTACTGTCTTTGTTAAGATTCCCTCCATGACTTTATTGGTGCTTTCTACTTGACCATTTTCTTGTGGGTGATATGGTGTAGTGATTCTGTGATGAACTCCGTACTTTTCAACCAACTTCTTGATCAAATTAGATGTGAAATCAGGCCCCCCATCTGTCACTATCTCTCTGGGTATCCCGAAGAGAACAAAAATATCTTGAAACAGGAAGTCTGAAACAGCCTCCTCTGTTGCTCTAGTTAGTGCCTTTTCTTCGATCCATTTTGTGACATAATCGGTGCAGATCAATATTTATGATTTTTGCTGTGATGAAGGATTAATTGGTCCCACAAATTCTAGGTCCCATTTCTCAAATGGTTCTATTACTATCTGAGGTTGTAACAACATCTCATATGATTTCAAAGGCTGTCCCATCCTTTGACAGCTATCATATTCTTTCACAAACTTCTTGGCATCCTGGAATATAGTTGGCTAGTAGTACCTTGTTGAGAGTACTTTATGTCTTGTCCTCTTGTCCACAAAGTGTCCTCCACAAGGTTCCTCATGACAAGCCTTCAAGATATCAAATACTTCATCTTCTCTAACACATCGCCTAATCTGAAAATATGGCCCGGTGTGATAGAGATTGCCTTCTATCCAGGAGTAGGTAGCACTCTGTTGTATAATATTCCTTATTTCCTTGGAAGACAATTGGTATCGGAATTTTCTTGCAGCAAGGTAATTGGCTATATCTTCATACCATGGTGAGTGAGTAGAGATGGAAAAATATATTCGTCTGGAAAAGAATCCTTAGTGGCAGTTCAGTCATCGCTTATAGTTAATCTAGAAAGGAAATCAACAACTACATTATCTTTTCTGGGTTTATCTAAAATAGTAATATCAAATTATTTTAAAAACAATAACCATCGTGTAACTCTACCATTCGTAACAGACGTGTTCATTAAAAATCGAATTGCAGCATGGTAAGTGTGTACAAATACTTGGTACCCAATGATGTAGTGCCGGAATTTGTTGATAGCATGCACTACTACTAGGAATTCCTTCTCAGTAACAGTGTAGTTGAGTTCTGTTGGAGTTAAGTTCTTGTAGATGTAATAAATGCCATAAGGTTTATTCTCCTCTAGCTGCCCCAAAACAACACCCACAGCCATGCCAGATGCGTCTGTAGCAATATGAAACGGAAATTCCCAGTTTGGTCCTCCTAAAATAGGTGTTGATGTTACACAGTTCTTCAACTTTAAAAAGGCATGCTCACACTTCCATGTCCACACAAATTCTGCATCTTTCATCAGTAATAAAAATAGAGGAGATTGAATCTTTGAAAAATTCTCTATAAATCTCCTATAGTATCCTGCATGTCCCAAAAAACTATGTACCTCTTTCGAAGTCTTAGGGGTTGAGATTTTCAAGATTACCTCAATTTTTGCAAGATCTGCCTTGATTCCATTTGCTGAAATGAAATTTCCCAGCACAATTCCCTCGGTCATCATCATGTGGAATTTTTTCATGCTCAGAGTAACATTAGTTTGTTTGCAATGTTCCAACACTTTTTCCAAGTTAGATAATGTTGTCTCAAAGGCATCCCCATAGGGTGTAAAATTATCTAGAAAAATTTCAAGACATTCATTCAAAAGATCAGAAAAAATACCCAATATTTCCCTTTGGAAGGTTGCTGGTGCATTACAGAGGCCAAAGGGAAGGACTCTGTATGCAAAATTACCCCATGGGCAAGTAAAGGTTGTCTTGTCTTGGTCTTCTGGGGCAATCTGTATTTTATTATAGCCACTAAACCCATCTAGAAATGAAAAGAATTTTTTTCCAGAAAGAGTGTCAAAGACCTGATCAATGAATGGTAAAGGAAAATGGTCCTTTTGAGTGGCTTTGTTAAGTTCTCTATAGTCGACACAGACTCTCCATTTTCCATTCTTCTTCGGAACTATGACAAGAAGAGACACCCACTAACTGTGAGAAATGGGGTAGGTGAAATTAGCATTAAGGGGTTTATGCAATTCTTCTTTCACTATCTCCTTAAGTGCGGGGTTAATTCGATGCTGAGGTTGTCTAACTAGTTTTCAATCCTCTTTAAGGTAAATCCAGTGAGTGCATAGCCAAGGATGGATTTCTTTCATATTTGTATAGTTCCATGCAAATTCCTTTTTTATTTTTGTAACAGTTGTATCAGCAATCTGATTTTTTCAGCAGTTAGGTTAAGATTGATGTGTAAACATTTTCCAGGTTCGATTTCAATGGGACTGCTGATAGTAAGTGGATTTGTTTTCAAATGTTCAATAATTGCATCATCTTCCTCGTCTTCTTCTCCCAAATATCTAATGGAGGCAAAATGGAGTGAATTACTAATAAAACCATTAATGATATCGTCCTCTGTTTCATCCTTAAAGTATTGTGCTTTTCCAAGCATGAGAATAGGTAGGGAAAGATCAGATTCAAGTGAAAATTCGTCCCACCAGGGAATACTTGAATCCATATGAGGTTTTTTGGGGGATAAAAGTTCAGGTTCTGAGTGTCCTGTCCATCTGAGATCACCATAGATCCGGACCTACATTCGATATATGTGTCTGCAGTGGCTAGCCACGTTCTTCCCAAGATTAAAGGATGACCCCCCAGGTTGGATTTTGTTTGTAAAATGAGAAATTAAGCCGGATAATTCTAGGAAGCCATAGTGATAACCACATCTTCAATCATTCCCTCGGGCTTAACATGGGACCTATCTGCTAATTCTAGCACTATAGGTGTAGGTCTAAGTCCATGGAGTCCTAGAGAGATGAAGAGGTCTTTAGTCGTGACATTAATAGCTTCCCATAGATCAATCAAAGTATTGGTTATGGGATGATTTTCAATATGGAAAATCACTGTAGGGTTCCCTGGGTCATTATATTTAGTCAACAAAGGTTGATCAATCATAAGATCGGAGAATTTTTCCATGACATGGATAGTAGGTGGGTCTTTAGGTTTCCTTCCAGGTCTTTTGATGCATATATCCCTCATCGTTTTAGCATAGATAGGCACTTATTTAAGAGCTTGTAACAGTGGAATCCGCACATACAAATTTTGCAACTCCCTGAGGAATTCGGATTCAGGTTGTGAGACCAGCCCAGTTTCAGTTAATTGTCGAGGGTATGGAGGGTGTTAGTATCCCATGATTTAGAAAAATGATAGACCAAATGCACAGGGTAACATCAAACCAGTCTTTGGAATCCTAGGACCTAGCCTTCCTAGATTCAGAGAGGGCTCTCTCTATTGTATGCAAAGGATGTGAACTTGTTTGCTTTAGATGGTTGATTTTAGGCTACTTGTTAAGTGTAGCGTTTGTTGTTTGTTTTGGTTGGGTAAGATGAAACAAGTAGAATAGGTGGAGTGAGAGATCATCAAATCATTGGGCTATAAAGTCTATGAAAGTCATGGATATCTCAAAAATGAGTCAGAGTGCGTCACAGGGAAAATCTAGTGTGGTCAATGGATCTTTAAGGTTATGTGTGAAGTGAAATGGACATAAAGTTGGTGAACTAGGTAGGACAAAGGGCAGTGAAGAATCCTTTGTCAAATACCCATAAACAAGAAGGTCTCAAATATTGATAAGCAAAAGATAATAATCATGAGATAGGGCAAACCATTAACTCAATGACAATACTTAAACAAATAGACATTCAAGATGAACAATTCAGTGAAACAAAGAAAGCAAGAAAACTTATCTAACTTTAGTGATTTCACCTTCAAGGTTTGAAAAAACATAAGATAATAAATAACTTTAATCAATGAAGAGGGAATGCCTAAACATCAATGATCAAGCTACAAAGAACTTTAAGGCAAATTCTTAAGCATGGACAAAGGGCATGATCAAAACATGGCCTCTTTGGCTAAAACCTAGCAATTAATACTTCAAAGAGAGATTCCAAAACAGAGTTTAAATAACATCAAATAGGTAGGGTTAACCATAAATCACATTTGCAAACTACTATATTTAACCATTCATGGAATAAACAAGCTTAGGGGGTCTAAGGAGCAATCAAGAATTCCTTAAAATGTCCTAGCAGAGGAAAACATCAAGGCAATAGAAGGCAGGAAGGACTAAGGTGCTTCAAACAACATTTCTTAGCCTATACTTTTCTGTTCTACTGCAGCATAGAAGGATGGACACTTTTATCACTATAAATTTTTTTCCAAACTTGGACAATTTTCTTTGTTCCTAGTCATGGTTTTTAGATAGGTGTGAAGTCATTTTATGTTTTAGGGTTTAGGTGATAGGGTTACAGTCTCATTTTCATTCACATAATAAAGTCTAACAACCTTATTTCATACCTTGAGAGTCTCATACCATGTTTAGAGAGTCAATTTTTTAACCATTTTGAAAAATTTTTGATTAAGCCAGAAAACCACGTTTTCGTAGCACAGACAGTGTTAAAAACTGCTTTTGCACTACGAAAACGCTGCTCTTTTCGTAGCGCAAAACCCTGAAATTTCATTAGGCGCGCTACGAAATCGGGGATTCGTAGCATGTCTTGTCAGTTATAAAATCCACCAAAATCCCGTTAATCCTTCATGAGTAGGTGTCAGCCAGGAGTCTTTTCTCACACATGCAACCATTCATAGCCATCATGACATTCGTCAGAGGTCATTTATCTTAGTCATTTTCAAATTTGAAAAGGGTTGGTTTTATTGTCTCATGCAAGAAACACATGATGCATACCATTTTCCGAATAGTAAGCTCATGGTAAGCAAAAACCAAAGCCACTCTAATTCATCAAGCAAGGCTGATTATTACTTTCAAGCGAGGCAGTTTACTCTGAAATCAAGCGAGGCTGTTGGTTACAGGTTTTCAAGAAGCACACAACAATTTCATGGAAAGGATGATAGATGAAAGAAAGAACCACAGGTCAGGCCACTGTTTAAGGATGGAGCCTGAAAGCATAAAGGCTCTAACCAAGGACAAATAAGTTGAGGAGGCCTTCAAGAAGACAGGATGTTGGAAATTCTGCGAAAAATTGCAGGGAGGTCATAATCAAGTGAAAAAAGAGTTTTCTCTTCATTTCATAGGTTCAAATAAAAAATTTGGAGTCTTAAACTTGCTAATTTCCCCCGAGATCATATCATTAGTGACAGAGATTTCAAGGGGAGAAGAAAGATGGTTCAAAAATTTTAGGTTCAAGATGGAACCTTGTAAAATATTTCTAAAGCCAGGGTTTGAAGAGACAGATTTAACTAAAGCAGTGCCAAAAAGCTACATCAAGAACACATATGCCAACTTGATCTACAACATTCAAAGGTATTTCACTTGTGA
Source organism: Pinus albicaulis (assembly GCA_034641835.2). Classification (NCBI taxonomy): domain Eukaryota; kingdom Viridiplantae; phylum Streptophyta; class Pinopsida; order Pinales; family Pinaceae; genus Pinus; species Pinus albicaulis. The sequence continues at coordinate 380,296,228 of CM076571.1, read as the reverse complement.
GGGAAGTTACCATAAGGTGTATTCTTATCATTTCAAACTCTTGTTGCATTTTACTGGAATGATTTCTTTGGATTTTCCTTTCTTCTTGTTTCGAAGTTTAGCTAAGATGGAAGATAAAGTGAAAATGAAAGCTCAATACTGTGAAACTTCACTTTTCCATCATGGTCTAGTTAAATTTATAGTTTTACATGAACTTCAGAGGATAAATAGAGAATGGTCTACATTCTTGTTTTTGTGTGGATTTTGGGTGGAAACACAAGGAACAGGTGTTAGTCCTAAGACTAAAGAAAAGTCACCATCAGAAACTAGTGACCTTGTAGAGACAAGATCAAAAAGATTTTTAAAGTTGAAACCCAAAAAGCAAGTGAAAGAGCCAGAGATTAAAACATCAGTAATTATTCAAGAAACCCCTCAACCTGCACAAAATAGGACAACTAAAGTTAAGGAAATAGTACAGGAACAGTCAATTAGAAAATCAAACTAGAAAAGATTGACTAGAAGTAAAATAGAAAAGGAAAAGGGAAAAACAGTGGTTTCAGAAGAAAATCCAAGTTTAAAGGGTATTTTGAATGATATTCTTCAAGCTGTTGATATTGAAGAACCTCCTTTAGTTCAGTCAGACTTTATAAGATTGGATGAAGGAAAATATAAGAAGATGAAATCTTCCAAAAAGATGGATTTTGATGATGAAATTTCAGAGTTTGTGTTCAAGCCTAAAAGGCCTTTAACTAGTAAATAAAAAAGGTTGCAAGAGCTGGATATGGAGTTAGATAAAGTAGGGGAATTTTCAAATGTTTATGAAGAACCCATAGAACTATCATCACCAATGCTTGAAGGTGACAAAAACAAAGTTTTCAACACTCAAAGAGAAAAGAGCAGTTATGAAGAAATTAAAAAAAATTTGAGATTAGCTAGTCTTGAAATTTCTAAGCTTAAGAAGAAAGCAAGAAGACATGTTGTTGAGAAGACAAACTTCAACAGAATAAGGGCTCTGTGTGAGGTTGAAAGAGTTTCCAAAACTGAAACAGTCAGCAGTGAAGCTCAGTACTTTACCTGGATTGTCCCTGCAATCAAAGAGGAAAGATTTATGAGAATGATAAATGTTAAATTGAGGGCTACAAACAAGAGACTGAAAAGGAAAATTGAAGATCTTGAAATTCAATTAACAAAGTTTGAAGGTCAGCTACAACAAAGATAGAACAAGAGCAGTAAGTGATGGATCCTTATTATAGTCTTGTTTTTGGGAAGGAAATCACTTTTTGAGGACATTTCAAAGTTGACTTATTTTGATTGTTAAGGTCTATAGACATCATGGAAATCATTAAAAGGTTTAAATACTCTTAAACTCTGAGAATTGTGAAAAAACTGTGTAAAAAGGACATACACAGCAGTTTCATAGCGCGTTACGAAACTACTGTAGGTGCATTTTTGAATATTTTTATAAAGGTTTTGAGAGGTAAAAACACTTGGTTTCAGAATTTTGTTGTTGTTGGTGGATGGAAAGGGCTCACAGATGAAATTTTAGGTGTCAAGGCAAAATAAAGTGGATGGTTGAGAGATGTTTACAAAGATACAAAATCTGTGCTACGAAAACAGCTGTTATTTTCGTAGCACAGCCATATCATCTCTCTTTATACTTTTTCAAAGGCTTAGTTTTTGTACAGGTGGAAAGGCATGGTTCCATGGAAATGATAACACATATCACTTATCTTAAAAAGTCAACATTTCCAGCAAAAGGGTTCGAAGGTCATCAATGAAGGTAAAAGCTAAATTATAGGAAACATGTTCCCTGTTTTGTAGGGCAAATAAGACTTGAACCAGCATGATTGCATAACAATATTAGAGGCATCATCAAGGTCACAGATATGGAGGAACAACTTTCAGAGATATTATTTAAGTCTTAGATAAGGTTGTTTAGATATAATAAGGAGTTTTACTCCTATTTGTATTAGGACTTCTAGAAGAGACAATTAACTGTCAGATGTAATTAAGAGTCTGTTTTAGGAGCAGATAGGTGTCAATATTAGAAATTCGAATTTTCTTCAAGATGGATAAGGGAATCCAAGATTATAATGATGACTCTATAAGAGACATGAAGTCGAATTGCTAAAGATTGGAAATTTTCATTAACAAGCAAACTATGTTATTATAGCAGACTATGTGTTTTCATCTTAATACAGATATTAGCATTCCTACTCAAGATTCAGAAAGAGTTTTTTTTTGTGTTTGATCTTCCTATGGCTTTCCTCATCTACCTATTTGCAGTGGTATGAACATATGTTACTTAGAAATCATTGGAAAATGCTCTAACTTCCTTCATATGTTTGTAAATTGTGTTTTATTCACTATGTTACTGTTTTGCTGAATATATCTTAAACTCTGAAATGCCCTGACTTCCATGTTAAGCTAATTTTGATGTTTTGTTGAAACATACCTTGAATCCATAGCCCAATAGATGTTTCTTGATCAGTAATTCAACCAGTTATACACTTTTATCCAATTTATTCCTAGAGTTAACCATCTAATCCTTAATTCAAAATCTTAAACCTATTGAGAGAGCCCTCTCAAGTTGAGGAGGCTAAGCCTCAACTAAATGTCTGGATTGAAATAGTTACACTGAGGTAGTCTGATCAACAGCCTATCAGGTCCTATTTTTGTGATAACATTTTGGTGCGTCTGCCGGGAGCCTGAAGATTATTCATTCCCAAAAATCAAGAAAGCTAAAATTCTGAAGGTATCAGGAGTTCAGAAAATTTTTCGAGGTTGCATCTACCTTGGTGACTTCATACATTTTCAAAAGTTTAAAGGTGGCTTTGAGAAGCAGATACACACGAAGCAATCCTGATCCCCATCCAGGACACTCCACTTGGTAAGAAATATACTCAATTTCCTCCTCCTATCAAAGAAGCTGAAAAATATGTTTATGTTTTCAACCTTGAGAATGAAATTTCAAAGATTAAAATATCAGTCCCATTTAGCGAGATTCTCAAGGTAAATTAATATAGAAGCAATATTATTAAATTTTTAAACTCACAACCAGGAGCTGCTGATATTTTGAATGTCCAAGAAGATAATCCTACTATATATTTGGGTCCAAGGTCAGAAGATGAACAAAATGAAGAGTTTCCTCCTTTCTATGTAAGCATTAGCATTCATGATATGACTTTACATGATGCTATGTTAGATTCAGGGGCTTATCATAACCTTATGCCCAAATTAATCATGGAAAGGATGGGACTACAAATCACAAGACCATATAAGGATATATTTTCTTTTGATTCAAAAAGAGTTCAATGTATTGGTCCAATCAAGGATGTTGTTGTTGGTCTAACACAAATCCCAGAAAAGACAGTTGTTATGGACATTGCTGTGGCTGATGTTTCACCAAAATTTGGTATGTTATTTTCAAGATCATGGGCAGAAAAAATCAAAGGCACAATGCAGATGGACCTTACATATGCCACTATTCTAGTTTTTGGTGAACAAAGGAGATTGTATCCGGAGACTAGAACGACTTACATGGTAAGTAGCAAAGATAAGCCTCAGAATTTTCCTATTTATGCCTTTGATACTGAGCTTGGATCTGCCATTATTTTTAATGTGTCAGCTAATAGTGTTGATGAAGAAATAAGAGCAGAAAATCAGCAAACAGAAAATCAACAAGTAAATGACAAATGGATGGAAGAATAGTGGTCACTGTACTTTGATGGATCAACAGGAAAAGAGGGGGTAGGAGCAGGGATTTGGATTACAAGTCCAACTAATGAGAGTAATTTTTACTCTTAATAACTGAATTTTGATTGCACAAACAACATGGCTAAATATGAATCTTTGATTTTGGGTCTAGATCTTCTTAAAAAAATGAAAGCCCGAAATATTTCTATTTTTGGAGATTCTAAATTGGTTATTAGAAAATTTGAAGGTGTTTATAAAAAAGGATGTAAGAATGAGAGCTTACAGAAATTTAGTTTTATACATGTTGGAGAATTTTCAAACTTTTTCCTTCATAGTCAAATCTAGAGATCAAAATTTCATTACCGATTCTCTTGCTGTCTCCGTAAGTCTCTTCATCATTCCTATACATTCTACTAAAAAATATGAAATTGAAGTTCGCCATAGAAAAACTATACCAGACAATATCATCAATTGGCAAGTTTTTGAAGATGATCAACAAGTAAGGAATTTTATTGGGTTGAAAGAAGAATTTGAAAGTACTCAAGTTGATCAACAAAACATGCTTGTTATCAAAAGGAAATTCTGAAGTTTAGCAACTAAAGAATAATTCAATACCAAAGGGTCTCATTCCTCTTGAGAAGTTGTTTGATCAAAATGATGTTTTCAAATCACCAAAGATACAAGCTGATGAAGAGGAAGTAGAAAGTTGTAATCTTGGTAAATTAGCTTTGCCTAAAATGATCAAAATTTCAAAGTTTCTTTCAGCTGATATGAAATTCAAATATATTGAGATGATGAAGAGGTTTATTGATGTCTTTGCTTGGAGTTATGTTGATTTAAAGAAATATTATCCTTCCATTATTCATCATACTATCCCTATCAAAGAAAATGAGAAACCATTCAAACGGAATTTGAGGAGAATTAACCCCCTTCTCATGCCATTGATTGAAAAGGAGATTAAGAATCTATTTGATGCAAAAATCATTGTCCCAATAAAATTTTCCAATTGGCTTGAAAATTTGGTACCGATTAGAAAGAAGAATGAAGAAATCAAAATTTGTATTGACTTCAGAAATTTGAACAAAGCATCACTAAAGGAAAACTATCCTCTTCCCAAGATGGATTCAATTCCGCAAAATATTTTTGGTTCTCAAAGAATGTCTATGCTTGATGTTTTTTCAGGTTACAATCATATCGTTGTGCATCCGGATGATCAGGGAAAAACAACCTTCACAATGCCATGGGGCACATTCATGTACGCCAAGATGCCTTTTGGTCTCGTGAATGCGGGAGCCACTTTTCAAAGAGCAATGGACATTGCTTTTTTCTGAATAAAAGGATAAGTCGATGGTTGTTTATCTTGATGATATAACAATATTTTCAAAGAAAGAAGAAGATCATTTGAAACACTTAGAAAGGGTTCTGCTGAAATGTAGAAGGTTTGGTATTTCCCTTAATCCTACTAAAATCATCTTTTCTTTAACTACAGGAAAATTACTTGGTCATATCATTTCTAAAGATGGAATTAGGATTGATCCTAATAGAGTTAATGCAATTCAAATGGTAGATTTTCCAAGAAGTAGGAAAGAGATTCAATCATTTCTTGGAAAAGTGAATTTTGTTAGACGCTTCATTCCTAATTTTGCTGAGATTCTCAAAGATATAACAAGGATGCTAAAGAAAGGAGTTGATATCAAATGGACAGTTGAAGCTAAAAAATCTTCTGAGAAAATCAAGAAAGCACTCACACAAGCACCGGTACTCATCAGCCCAGATTTTTCCAAAGAATTTCTGGTTTTTACATTTGCTTCCGAAAACACAATTGCTGGAGTTTTGTTACAAAAAGGAAAGCAAGATACTGAACAACCTATTTCTTTATTTAGTAAAACACTAGAAAATGTTGAGCTGAAGTATAATATTCTAGAAAAACAGGGCTATGCTTTAGTGAAAGCTATTAAAGATTTCAGAATCTACATTTTGCATTCTCATATTGTGGCATTTGTTCCAAGTGCTATGATAAAAGACATTCTAACTCAGGCAGATCCCGATGGTAAGAGGGAAAAATGGATCAAAAAATTGTTGGAATATTATATAGACATCAAACCAACCAAGTTGGTGAAGGGACAAGGCTTGGCGAAACTAATGACTCAGTCAAATTTGGACTATCTTGACATAAATTTGAATGTAGAAATATCATAAATTTCTGAAAATGAGGAAGAATTGGTTCAAATTGAAGAGAAATACATCACTTCATAGTGGTATAAGGATGTGGTTTTTGTTCTACAACATCACAAAGCGCCCACTGATCTAACAATTTCCAAAGCAAGGTTTGTAAAGCTTAAATCTTTAAGATATTTTGCATATGACAAAAATCTGTTTTGTAAAGATACAGGAGGAATTTTGCTGAATTTTTTACTTGAAGAAGATGTTGATAAATTCATTGAAGAATTTCATAAAGGTGATTGCGGAGGACACCATTGTTGGAAGGCTACAGAAAATAAGATTCTAAGAGCTGGATATTTTTGGCCAACAATGTTTAAATACATTTACAAAGAAATCGCTACATGTCATGAATGCCAAATTTTTGAAGGAAGAAGAAAGCTTGTACCTCTACCTTTGGTTCCTATCTATGTGGAAGCTCCTTTTCAGCAGTGGGGGTTAGAATTTATTGGAGAGATACATCCATCATCATCAGGGCAGCATCGCTGGATTCTCACAACAACGGACTACTTCACCAAATGGATAGAAGCAATACCAACAAGGCAAGCTAATGACTCTCTAATTATTTATTTTCTAGAGAATAATATATTGTCTAGATTTGGCTGTCCCATGAAGATTATAACAGATAATGCTCAAGAATTTAAGTCCAAGAAAATGATAAATTCCTGCCATCAATACCATATCACTCTTGGATACTCTACAACATACTATCTGCAAGGGAATTGTCTTACTGAATCATCAAATAATAGCATTGTAAGAATCATCAAAAAGGTATTGCAGGAGAACAATAAAGCTTGGCACTTAAAGCTGAAGTACGCCCTATGGGCTGATAGGATTTGTACAAAGAGGTCAATTGGGACTTCGCCATATGAATTAGTTTATGGTGCTGAAGTTTTATTTCCATCATCAATAGGGGTACCGGTCATGAAGTTAATTCAAGGACTTGAAGAGGAGCCAAATGCCATTCAGAGGAGGATCAACCAGTTGATAGCCTTGCAAGAAAAGAGAAATGAAGTCTATGATAGCCATGAGCAAGTTCAAAACAGAATCAAGAACACATTTAATAAGAAGATCAAAGAAGACAGTTTCCAGCTACAAGACAAAGTGATGAAATGGGAGGCCAAAATTGAGGAAAAGGGAAAGCACGGTAAGTTTGAGAATTTATGGAAGGGTCCTTTTAAGATTGTTGGTTTTCATGGGAACAACACTTATATATTGCAGGAAATTGATGGAGGATTATATGCTGGAGGGCTTGTTAATGGCAGGTTGCTAAAGCATTATGTTTTCTAAAGTTTTATCAGTCACTCATGACATTGTACATATTCCATCTTTGTCAGTTTTATTGCTAATAATGACAAGCTAAAACAGAGATCTTAAGCCCGAGGTGAAGGCCCAAACACTTTGAAGAAGATGCTTGTCAACACAAATTTCTGTTTTTATCAAAAATGGATAGCACTAGAGCTGCGGGTTCTTAGTGTACCACAGAGGCACACTATCCCAAGTGGAGCCATTGTTATCACTATAAAAAAATTTCCAAACTTGGACAGTTTTCTTTGTTCCTAGTCATGGTTTTTAGATAGGTGTGAAGTCATTTTAAGTTTTAGGGGTTAGGTGATAGGGTTAAAGTCTCATTTTCATTCACATAATAAAGTCTAACAACCTTATTTCATGTCTTGAGAGTCTCATACCATGTTTAGAGAGTCAAGTTTTTAACCATTTTGAAAAAAAATTGATTAAGCCGCGAAACCACATTTTCGTAGCGTAGACAGTGTTAAAAACTGCTTTTGCACTACGAAAACGTTGCTCTTTTCATAGTGCAAAACCATGAAATTTCATTATGCGCGCTACGGAATCGGGATTCATAGCATGTCTTGTCCGTTATCAAATCCACCAAAATCCCGTTAATCCTTCATGATTAGGTGTCAGCCACGAGTATTTTCTCACACATTCAACCATTCATAGCCATCATGACATTTGTTAGGGGTCATTTATCTTAGTCATTTTCAAATTTGAAAAGGGATGGTTTTTGGTTTTAGTGTCTCATGCAAGAAACACATGACGCATACCCTTTTCCAAATAGTAAGCTCATGGTAAGTAGAAACCAAAGCTTCTCTCATTCATCAAGCGAGGCTGATTATTACTTTCAAGTGAGGCAGTGTCTCTAATCAAGTGAGGCAGTTTACTCTGAAATCAAGCGAGGCTGTTGGTTACAGGTTTTCAAGAAGCACACAACAATTTCAAGGAAAGGATGACAGAGGAAAGAAAGAACCACAGGTCATGCCACTGTTTAAGGATGGAGCCTGAAAGCATAGAGGCTCTAACCAAGGACAAATCAGTTGAGGAGACCTTCAAGAAGACAAGATCTTGGAAATTCTATGAAAAATTGCAGGGAGGTCATAATCAAGTGACAAAAGAGTTTTCTCTTCATTTCACAGGTTCAAATACAAAAGTTGGAGTCTTAAACTTTCCAATTTCCCCCTAGATCATATCATTAGTGACAAATATTCCAGGGGGTGAAGAAATATGGTTCAAAAATTTCAGGTTCGAGATGGAACCTTGTAAAATATTTCTAAAGCCAGGGTTTGAAGAGACAGATTTAACTAAAGCAGTGCCAAGAAGCTAAATCAAGAACACATATGCCAACTTGCTCTACAACATTCAAAGGTATTTCACATTTGAGGGAATATACCATAAGATGTATTCTTATCATTTCAAACTCTTGCTGCATTTTACTGGAATGATTTCTTTGGATTTGCCTTTCTTCTTGTTTCAAAGTTTAGCTAAGATGGAAGATAAAGTGCAAATGAAAGCTCAATACTGTGAAACTTCACTTTTCCATCATGGTCTAGTTAAATTGATATTTTTACATGAAATTCAGAGGATAAACAAAGAATGGTCTACATTCTTGTTTTTGTGTGGATTTGGGGTGGAAACACAAGGAACAGGTGTTAGTCCTAAGACTAAAGAAAAGTCACCATCAGAAACCAGTGACCCTGCAGAGACAAGATCAAACATATTTGTCAAGTTGAAACCCAAAAGGCAAGTGAAATATCTAGAGATTAAAACATCAGTGATTATTCAAAAAACCCCTCAACCTACACAAAAGAGGACAACTAAAGTTAAGGAAACAATACAGGAATAGTCAACCAGCAAATTATCCCATAAAAGATTGACTAGAAGTCAAATAGCAAAGGAAAAGGGAAAAACAGTGGTTTCAGAAGAAAATCCAAGTTTAAAGGGTAGTTTGAATGATATTCTTCAGGCTATTGGTATTTAAGAATCTCCTTTATTTCAGGCAGACTTTATAAGATTGGATGAAGGGAAATCTAAGAAGATGAAATCTTCCAAAAAGCTGGATTTTGATGATGAAATTTCAGAGTTTGTGTTCAAGCCCAGAAGGCCTTTAACTGGGAAATAAAAAAGGTTGCAAGAATTGGATATGGAGTTATATAAAGTACGTAAAGTTTCAAATGTTTATGAAGAACCCATAGAACTATCATCACCAATGCCTGAAGGTGATAGAAATAGAGTTTTCAACACTCAAAGATAAAAGAGCAGTTATGAAGAAATTAAAGAAAAGTTTAGATTAGCTAATCTTGAAATTGCTAAGCTTAAGAAGAAAGCAAGAAGACATGTTTTTGAGAAGACAAACTTCAACAGAATAAGGGCTCTGTGGGAGGTTGAAAGAATTTCCAAAACTGAAACAATCAGCAGTGAAGCTCAGTACTTTACCTGGACTGTCCCTGCAATCAAAGAGGCAAGATTTATGAGAATGACAAATTTTAAATTGAGGGCTACCAACAGGAGACTGAAAAGGAAAATTGAAGATCTTGAAATTCAATTAATAAAGTCTGAAGGTTAGCTACAATAGAGATATAACAAGAGCAGTAAGTGACAAATCCTTATTATAGTCTTGTTTTTGGGAAGGACATCACTTTTTGAGGACATTTCAAAGTTGACTTATTTTGATTGTTAAGGTCTATAGACATCATGGAAACCATTAAAAGGTGTAAATACTCTTAAACTCTGAGAATTGTGAAAAAACTGTGTAAAAAGGACATACACAACAGTTTTTAGTAGCGCGTTACGAAACTGCTATAGGTGCATTTTTGAATATTTTTATAAAGGTTTTGAGAGGTAAAAACACTTGGTTTCTGAATTTTGTTGTTGGTGGTGGATGGAAAGGGCTCACAGATAAAATTTAAGGTGTCAAGGCAAAAGAAAGTGGATGTTTGAGAGATGTTTACAAAGATACAAATTATGCGCTACAAAAACAACTGCTATTTTCGTAGCACAACCATATCATATCTCTTTATACTTTTTCAAAGGCTTAGTTTTTGTACAGGTGGAAAGGCATGGTTCCATGGAAATGATAACACATGTCACCTATCTTAAAAAGTCAACATTTCCAGCAAAAGGGTTCAAAGGTCATCAATGAAGGTAATAGCTAAATTATAGGAAACATGTTCCCTGTTTTGTAGGGCAAATAAGACTTGAACCAGCATGATTTCATAACAAGATTAGAGGCATCATCAAGGTCGAAGATATGGAGGAACAACTGTCAAAGATATTATTTAAGTCTTAGATAAGGTTGTTTATATATAATAAGGAGTTTTACTCCTATTTGTATTAGGACTTCTAGAAGAGACAGTTAACTGTCAGATGTAATTAAGAGTCTGTTTTAGGAGCAGATAGGTATCAATATTAGAAATTCAAATTATCTTAAAGATGGATAAGGGAATCCAAGATTGTAATGATGACTCTATAAGAGACATGAAGTCGAATTTCTAAAGGTTGGCAATTTTCATTAACAAGCAAACTATGTTATTATAGTAGACTGTGTGTTTTCATCTTAATACAGATATTGGATTTACTACTCAGGATTCATAAAGAGTTTTTTTGTGTTTGATCTTCCTATGGCTTTCCTCATCTACCTATTTTTAGTGGTATGAACATATTTTACTTATAAATCATTGGAAAATGCTCTAAATTCATTCATATGTTTGTAAACTGTGTTTTATTCATTGTGTTACTATTTTGCTGAATATATCTTAAACTCTGAAATGCCCTAACTTCTATGTTAAGCTAATTTTGATGTTTTTTTGAAACATACCTTGACTCCATAGCCCAATAGATTTTTTTTGATCAGTAATTCAGCCAGTTATACACTTTTATCCAATTTATTCCTAGAGTTAGCCATCTAATCCTTAATTCAAAATCTTAAACCTATTGAGAGAGCCCTCTCAGGTTGAGGAGGCTAAGCCTCAACTAAAAGTCAGGTTTGAAATAGTTACACTGAGGTAGTCTGATCAGAAGCCTATCAGGTCCTATTTTGGTGATAACAGACACTATGATAAACAAGAAAACATGAAAAAATTAGAGACACATTACCATTAACCAAGCTCGGGGATCCTGCAAGCAAGCCTTCATCATCATCGATCAAAGCAAATCATTCACAAGCTCCACAACACCATATTGCTCTTCAACCTCAAAAAACCATGTATTTCTCTCAAAACTCATCATCAAATGCAAACATTTGCAATGAAGCCCTCATGCTCTATTTAAAGTAGAAAAGGAGGGAAAAAACCCTAGATAGGGTTGGAAAATGTCAAAATCACTCATAAATGTCATTTATGCCTAAGAGACCATGCAAGGCCCAAGGCACAAAATATCTCATGAAATAAATGCTAAAATAAATTCTTGCACCTAATTTTAGAGTGATTTTCCTCAAAAAAAACTAAAATATGATTTTACAATAAATGAGTGTGTTTTTTTTTACTTTTGGCCAAAAACACACTACACATTCCATAAGTGCAGTGCCACCTCAGGCAAAAAATAGGTCTTGTTGCAACCAAGTTTTGGACCCCTTCCCTATCTCATCTTTTGCTCTGTGATGGCTCATCAGAAATCCTAATGAGTCTACTTTCTAGATGTACCCTTTTTTTCCTGATCCAGCTCCTGTAACCTGTCAAAAATGGCAAAATCCCAACACTGCTCGGAGTGCAATGCCATGCCTGAAAAGGAGGCAGAATGGTGAAAAATTAGGTGTTGTTTGACCTTTTGAGGGGTCAAAAATGCTCCATTTGCTCTAAAATTTTGTGGGCATAGTGTACTAGTGATGAGAAGTAAAAAAAGATATATTTTTCCCTCTGAGGATTCTTGAGGAAAAGCATAGCGCCAGTGGCATTGCGCTTATAGGTCTCCAAAATCACAAAAAATAAAAACTTGTCCAAATTCCCTCAAAATTGGTGGAGGTCTCCTTCAAGGGGTTTGAGAGACCTGTAGAGAAGTTTGAACCAAAAATCCAAGGCCTTATTGGTATTTTCCTCCTTTTAGTGCTTGGATTTCAATGAGGGCCTCTTTGATTTTGGCACAAGCAATTTTTTTTTTCATTGCGTAGTGTTTAGTCATATTTTTCTGGAGAGCAAGGCCCCTTTTTATCTTCTTAAAATAATTGTGTTCATTCTTATAATACTGAATGATATGCTGAGCCATCTCAAAATCTCTCTCTAGCTCCCTAATTTGTGCATCTTTTATTTGGAGTAGTATTCTACTGGCCACTTCCTCATCTTCATTATCACTGTCTAGGTCAATGAATTGGGGCTTTTGTTTAGTTTGCTTGTCTCTCTTACCTTTCTCAAATTTCTTCATTTTTTGTTTGCCCTTTTCAATCTTTTCAGCTGAGGTAGATGGCATGGTCCCTTGCCTCTTAGAGGCAGAAAACACTAGCCTTTGCCCTCTCTGGTATGTGCATGAAAGAGGTGTGATGGTGATTTTATTAGTCTTTTTTTCATGGTTGTGGGCCTCATTAGGACTATCAACCTTTTCACCTTTCTCACTTTAATTGTGTTCATTATTAGGACTGCTTTAATCTTTGTTTTCTGCACTGTCATCATTTTCATTGTCACTGAGGGGCTGATTGTTGTCATGAATTTCATGACAGCTGTCATGATTGTCATGAATATTTTATTTTTTGTTGTCCTTCTCATCACTAAGGCTGGCATCATTTTGGTCACTATTGCCTTCAATTTCTGCATCTTCCTCACTGTCATCTTCTTTTTCATTGTCATCTTCTTTCATGTCCTCATTATCTGTCATGGCTTCATCATCATTTCCTGTCTCTGCCTCCTCACTTTCCTCTTCATTTCCTGCCTTTGTATCCTCTGTTTTATTGCTAATCTCTCCTCCATCAATGCACATTTCATTTCCACTTTCAAACCCCTCATTTTCTTCAACATCCACTTCCATACTGTCATTGTTTTGTTCACTGTCTTTCTCACTATTTTCACCTTTATCACTGTCATGCTTACTGCCCCTTTCTTCATCATTTTTTCCTCCCTCTTCCTCTTCATCAATTTCTGTCTCTACCTCATCCTTTTTATCTTCTTCCTCATCATCTCTATCTTCTTCCTCATCATCTTCTTCTTCCTTACTTTGGACTGATTTAGTGTCACTATTACCCTTATTGCCATCACTTTGTTCATTATTTCCACTCTCATCTTCTTTATTTGATGCATCAAGAGAAGGATAAGAAGGGAGGTTTCCTTGAGGTGAGGGCACTTGTGTAGATGAGGAGGGAAAGTTTGGTTGATGAGGAGGTTGTGGGCTTGTGAAGACTTCATGGGCTATGAACACATCCCAAGGTATGCCCTTCTGTTCCAACTGATGTAATTCCACCATCTTGATCAAGGAATGGTGAAATAAACTCTGCATGTTTTGTGAAGGATTCCTTCTCTGGAAAATAGATGAAATCTTCTCAATGCTCCTATAGAGGTAGTAGGGAAATTTGAGCATCTTAACCCTTGTAAAATGCATGAGGATTCTGACATGGTAAGAGTAAAGCCTAGAGTATCTCCCTTCACAGGTGAATTACTTCATGATAGCCATCATCAAGGGAGAAAATCTCTGTTTGAGGTGTGAGAAAGGGAAAATTTCCTTGCAACCTTCTCTGTACCTAGTTTTGACAAATGGCTCATAAGAGTTCTTGTCCAATTTGGCTTTCTTAAACCACTTTTCACTAACAGCAGGGATACCTGTAGCATCAGAGATGGTATCTGTTGAGATCTCAAAATCTACCCCTGCAAGGTTTGATTGTTTATTGTGTGGGTTGAGAATGAGAAGCCTTCTAAGCTCTGGATGGATTTTCACTTGTTTGACTTTCTCACAAAATTGGAAGCACCCTGCATTCTGGAAACATGAGAGGATCCTAGGAGATGAGGTGATAACTACTTTGCTCTGATGTTCAAATCTGTTCACTTTCCCTCCTTTATGGTTTGGCCTCATAGGCCCTTGACTTCTTCCACTACTGCTTTTGTCTTCAGCCCTTGACATGGTGATAGGAGATGTTTATGGACAAACTATGGTTTGGAGGAACAAAATGAGAATGGTGGTGAGGGAAACCTTTACAAATGAGTGATATGGAGGCTATTTTAAGGACTGAGTGCTTTGGATCCTAAGGGGGCTTCTCTTGAATATGAATTGTAACCACACTTATTCACTCTCCCTTGAATGACAATTGATTGTTCAAGGAGGTCAAAAACAGAGGTTTAATATGTATCTAAGACCTATTTTTTGAATAAATTAGGATTTAACCATTCCTTAGCCTTCAAACCACTAAAATACTTAAGGAGGAAAAGAAAATAGGCCACCTACCAGGTTTAGCTCCTTTGCAGGCCTTTGGAGGAAAATTGGAGGAGTCCCTTTAACTTTTGGGCAAGTTCTTCCTTCATTTGAGGGCCTTCTGCATTAGCACAACACCTTACCTGACCAGTTAGGTTGGCCTATGGGCGCAGTGCTGGTAGGTCAGGCCTCTATGCTGAGCACAACGCCGGTGTTCAGGCCTGTCAGTCGGGTCCTAGGCATGTCGGACTCGTCTATGCATAGCGCAACCTTCTGAGCACAGTGCCAGCCCATATTAACACAACGCAGAGTTAATTTGAACGAGGAAAATCTAGATTAGCGCAATGCCATGCCCCATAAGCGCAACGCCACTCGATTCGCGTAGCACCAAGGGATTTTTGCCCATAAACAGTCAGAAAAAACCCTGAAATTTATCTTGAAGGTTTTCTCTCTTTGCAAAGTAACAAGTGAGTTTAAAAATTATAATTGGAGTGCCTTTATACCCTTTGAGAAATAAATCAAATTCAGAAACCCAGTTTTACTAAGTTTTTTTTTGCTACTTTATGATTTTCACTGATATGCTTTTGGCCGTTTTGTAGATGGCTTGCTGAGGAGATGAAGATGTCCCCTTTTTAACTGTGAGGGTCTAGGCACTACTGAACCTCTCTTTTTACTGAGAAACTAAGAAAAACATGATTTTATACCCTTTTGAAATCTCTGAGTGTAAGTGATCCAAACATGTGTTTTCCTTATTGTTTTTAACAATGATTCATTCACTTTGACAAAGACTACAAATTAGGTCTTCCATGTCTTCCCTTGGCTACTTTTGATCTTTGAAAGTGCCTATGACATAGTGCTTTGGTCTCTTTTGTCATGGTTTGGAGTTTTGACAATCTTAGTTACTCAACATCAAACTCATGCTCAGCTTGATTTCTCTTGTTGACACTTGACCTTATGATTTCCTTCCTTTGACCATTTTAAGGGCAATTGACTGCACTTGAAGGCTTAGTCTCCCTCAAACTGATACTCTTTGCAATTTCTCCCTTTGATGTAGTGAAACCCTTTTAATTTGGCAAACCATGGAGGTCACCTTCTGATATCCTTTGAAAAACTTCTTCTATCACGATGGAGGCCCATCATCCTCCTTTCACCTGCTTTGCCTGTCCTTCCAAAACTTTAGGTTTTAGGGTTGTTAGAGAAAATTAATTAGTGTTGTCTTCTAAGTTCTCTATGGCCCTTTCAAGTTCATTCATTTATGTTCAGTTCACTTCACCTTTTTCCCTTTTTCATTTACAATTTCTAAAAATCTTCAATGTGTGTTTGGTTGTGATGTTGTGCCTTCTGTCCTTGTGGCTTTTGCATTGGTTTCTTGCTTGGAAATATTGTCTAGCTAAACAGTCCTTGAAACCCTAATTCTCTTTGAACATAGGCCTACTGCCTCTCCTTTGTTGTGGTTGTCCTTAGTGATGACTTAGCCTCTTACTTTACCTAATTTTTTGCTGATGGCCATCTCAATCATTCTGGCAGAAATGTCAACAAGGGTAGTTGTCCCTTGCAGAATTTTTGCTTGATCAAGAAGGCCTTCCTTGAAGGATTTTTGGTTTATCTTGGGAAATCATGTGCTGACACTCCTTTTCATTTGATTTCATATTTTTGGCACATGTAAAATAATTATTTATAAAACCAAAACAAACCTACAACTTATGAAAACCCTAATGACCTAGTGGGAGGCGTTTTGGACTTGGCTTTTGGCTAAAAACTTGTCTTGGGGTTTTTAGGTGTAAAACAGAGCTTTTGAAAAACCTTATGCATTGCAGACCTAAAAACTAATGATTTTTATTTATCTAAAGAGCCTTAAAAAGGGAGCTTGAGACTACCATTTCTTGAGGCACTTGGTGAATAGAGGAAAATGTTAGCCTACTTGGAAATCCAAGGTGGAAGTAGAGGGGTTAGACAAGTCAAAACAGAGTGGTAAGGTTAGAGGTGGAAAAACATAGTGAAATCTAGTGGCATGAGCCCATGATGGGTCTTCTGGGAGTAGTGAGCTGACCATGACATGATGGGATAATGAAATAGTGAAAAATTTATCCTAAGGATAATGAAGGCAGTGATATTTCTAGAACTCACAATATTCCTGAATTTTGTTTCTAGAAATCTAGGATAAAAATTTAGTCATCCATAAAAAGAAAAAATTACTAATGACTAACAGGGGGTTTTGAATGCTAACGGTTGAGTCAGCTATCATAGATGTACCAACCTTACTCAGATTAGCTGCTGTAGGAACAGTAGACTCTCCTGAGCTGGTTTCTACAGATGTAACATTTGGTGTTGTATCAGCTGTTACATGTGTAACAACTGCCTCAAAATCATCCATTTCCTTCCTGGGTGATTCACATTCTTCTGTTATAATGGGGGTATGTTCAGATCTGATTACTTTCCTTGATCGAAGCCAAACCTCGTTAAGTCCGATAGGAGTAACAAGATAAGTCTAGAGGGTAATCAGAGCATCCATGCTTTGGGCTGCCTTATTATTTGGATTGGGGTTAGGTTTCACAGGTAATTGGGGTTAGACAGAAGGTGTAGGATTTTGCATAAAAGGAATTTGTAACTGTTGTTTTTTCATTGGTATTGGAGGGGGTACTGCACCTTTGCCATTGCCTCTCCAGTTCTGACCCCAAGGATTGGGTTGTGATGGAGGATATTGCATTGGTGGAGGAGATGGCCACTGGTTCCATGGTGAAGGAAATTGTGTTGAGGAAGGAGTAGGATACTGCCATGGGTATTGCCGACTATTATAAACATTATTCCAAGGATAAAAAGAGGAAAAATCTAAAGGCATACCTGTAGGTCGTGGCTTCCATGGTCTCTTTGATCCGATGAAATAAGAAGATTGAACATCCTCGCTTGATTCTTGAAGTACCACTTTCAGTTTGGGCAACTCAGGACACTGATTCATAGAGTGCGCCAACTCACAAATGTTGCACAGGCTGACACTATTTATTCCATATTCTCTTTCCAAATGTTTCTTTTTGCATCAGGGATAGAATATTTCTAAGGCTACTTGATCTTCTACTTGTGCTTTCTTGACTTGTACCATAGTGATCTGGGCAGAGAGAGTGCTAAGGAGGTCGGTTTTAAAATCCTCAAATAAATTCTCGATCTCTGCTCTGGTTACTCCTCAACTTATGGACTTCTATATGCGAAGTGAAGGGTCCTGAACTGAAACTCTCCCCTTGACCGCTCCTCTTGAGCTATGCAGGAAAAGCTTCATTATCTCATCAAATGTTTCTTGTGATATGTCTCCTTTTCGTATTATGTTCAGATGTTCCAGAAAATCATCTCTTAAACCTCTTAAGAATATTGGCTTTATAATTTATGGATCTAAGTTACTGAAATTAGGCCTTTGTAAATTGTTGTGAAATCGCTCCAGATAGTCTTCCAGGATTTCCTCCTCCTTCTGTGTAATTCTGAAAATCTCGTCCTTCAAATCCCTAGTTCGGCAGTAGTCCTGATACTTAAAGAGGAAGGCCTCTCTCATGTCATTCTAGGTTCGAATCGTGCCAGCACCCAATCTCATGAAACATCTTAATGTTGCTCCTTTCGGATTATCAGGGAATAATTTCAGCTTCTGGGCATCTGAAGTGTATTCATAACCTCTACACAGCACATCAAATTTGAACAGAAAGGTATCAGGATCTTCAACATTCATCCCCTGAAAGGATGGAAGGGATGATAAAGTAATATTCTTCATAGGAGCCTGATCCTGTGTTACTACTATTGGGAATTCAAAAGTAACAGAGCTATCTGTCTTGACATTCTCGTCCCCCATGGTTGATTCTTCCTGATAGGATGAAATGAACTAGGAGTGTACTGGAGATTGACAAATTGAAGGATCGAGATGCTCCAGGACAAACTGTTTAACGGCACTACCATCGTCCAATTGATGATCAACTGAATTTTGTTCCTCAGGTCTCTGATGCTCCCCACTAGTCTCTTTGTGTCCTTCAATTCTCAGATCTTGATCAATGATTTTCCATTGTTGTTTTGAATCTTGAGTTTTGATATCAGGAGTGGATATGTTGTTCGAAGGATGGTGAGGTCCAGACATGAAAGACACCGATAGTCTAGGCCTTGATATGGTAGTTGCTTTCTGTGGTCTTATCTTCCTATTATCTTTGTATGACGTGGATTGTTCCTTTTCTTCCCTTGAAATCAGATCTCCAAAGAATTTTTTCCTTCCCAAATATGCACTCTTCTTTTCCTTCTTATGACCCGTCTTTCCTGTAGTCAGTAGAGTGGGGGGTGTTTGTTGTTGATGTTTTCCTACTGGCACACATGGACCCTATGTGTATCAATTCATCCTATAAGTTTTTTAGTTTTTATAGCAGTGAGCCTGCCCAAGCTTGTTAGAGCAATGCTTAGGTTCTTACCTCTCGTCTTACCACCCAACGACTGTATAGCTGAAGGCACCCTAAAAAAAAACACCCGAAATTCAACTCCTAAGTGTCCCAGCAAGACATTGGTAAGCTCGCTCAAGTTTGTTAGAGAGATGTGCAGGCTCTTACCTTTCGTCTTACCGCCCAAAAATTATGTCACTACAGACACTCTAAGAAAAAAGAACAAAATGCTCAGAAATTCAATCTCCTAAGTGTCCCAGCAAGACATTGGTGAGCACGCTCAAGTTTGTTAGAGCGTTGCGTAGGTTCTTACCTCTCGTCTTACTACCCAGCAATTGTGTCGCTGGAGACACTCTATGAAAACACACAAAAATTGCACTTCTAAGAAACAACTCTAATTGATTGGATCGTCACTGCCATCCCCGGAAATGGTGCCAAAATGTTGGGGCTATATAAATCATTGTTAAATGACTAAACATCACGCATTAACTATCAATCCAGGGACGCTTTTTTTTATTCCAATGACAGTTTCACTATCTATGCCGATAAACCAATTAGAAGCAATTTCAAAGAAAATAAATCATTGCTAAAGTAAATGCTAGAAGTAAATGACTCATGTAGAATTAAAAGGATCTACAAGAATGGAATCACACTTCAATTAATTTTTTCTAGCGTGCCACAAAACAAGTAACCAGATGGTGTCTCTAATATCATTTGTGTAATAGCATACAAGTTATTGAAATTGAAGCAGATATATTCACAACTGAACAGTGGCAAAAACACTCTACTAATACATAAATTGAAATACAAATACATACACACAACTAATTTTATTACTGTAATCCCTGCTAAGAAGGAGGGCCCTTCCTCCCTAGCAGGGTACAGGTAAAGGAAGAACCTAACAGAAACTAAATTGATAACGCATGTAACATCAATAATAGGATGATCTGTATTAATCTGAACATAATTACAAAGCCAAAATAATGTTGTTCTTCGCTAACCCTTCGACCTCTAGGGCCGAGAACTATATAGTGGTTACATAAGAAAATAAAGGGATAGATCAGTCATGAGAATCTTATGATTCTCATGCTGATTAAAATAAAATACATATAGTTATAACCACTTCCTAATAAAGTTCTGACTGGAAAATAAAAGATTACAATCAAAACTGCTCTTAGGCTGTTATCCTAAAAATACAATGCTAAACAACTTCTACATCTATCGTAATAGAATCACAGCTGTTTTGTAACATCCAGAGACAGATCAGAAACAAGTGTTGATGAGATTAGTCAACGGTACAATTGTATCAGCAGTTCGCCAGCAGGTCTGTAATAGCAAAGTGTAACAAAAGTTTTTTGACGGGTCTGTAACTGGAAGGTGTAACAACATCACTTTGCTGTAACACCACCCTCTTAACTGCTCCTATGAACTTCGATCTCGGGATATTTGGTTCTATAAATGACATATGAAAAGACAACACAAAGACCATCAATATTCTCTAAACATTCACCATCAATTATTCATAAAAAGGTACGATATATCATAATAATTGGTGAATTAGCAGAGTAATAAAAACAAGGTGAAACAACACAAGTTAGGGTAGAAAGGTAGGAGAAAGAGGCAAAGATACCCCCATTGGTTATTGTTAAGAGGAAAAATAGGGAAAACAAAGGTAGAAAAAGTGTACAAAACTGGCACCCAACAATAGGCTTTGTCATTTTCTGTTTGCCTTTCCTGAGAGAAAGCAAAACTTGTGAGAGGGTGGACTCAGTGAGAGATGTGCCACTGTTTGGCTGCACTTGATGAGATGACTCAGGAATATGGCTTGAAATTTTCATACCAGGGCTGACTTCCACTGGTGAGAAAATAGGCTTAGGTGCAAGAAGACTAGGGTTGACTTCCACTGGTTCTTCTATCATGAAAAGTTTCTTCTTAGGCTGGCTTCGTGAAGATGAGGAAATTTATTCTTTATTCTTTGACATAGGCTTCGTAGGAGAAGATTGTAAACTATATGAAACAGGGGCAGCACTGGTTTTCTCATGGATGTCTTTCTTCTTTGGCCTCCCTACCTTTCTTCTGGAATTAATACTGCCAAACCCTTCCTCTCTTAAAAACCTATCCCAAGTAATTTTCTTCTTTTTGAGATGATAGACAACTAAAATTTTAATCAGCCCTCTGTGATACAAATTATGCAAGGGGTAGTTTGGAATTTTCTGTAGTTTGAGGGAAATTTTTGTTGGAAATATTGAGAGGGGAGGGGTGAATCAGTATTTATTTCAATTAGAGCATTAGTTAATCTTCAATTATTATCAGTTTTTGTACAATGATAGCAGCAAACAAGAGGAACACAAATGCACACAGTTTTTAAGGTGGAAACCCACTCCGGGACAAAAACCACATAATGCTCTTCTAATAATTCTTTAATATCCAACAACAATTGAAAATAAAGCTCCAACTTCCTAGAATCTAGAAAAGCATTCTTCTCCAGCTCCCATTGGATGGACACTCCAACGCCCGAGATTCTTCAGTAGTCAAATGAACGGATGCCCCAATGCCCAATGAGCTACAACTCACCCTAGCAACACCCTACCACCCTATAAAGAATAAAATAAGAATGGACTCCCGTACCAGGGAAAATGGTCCACTTTACAATGATATAGAATGATGTAGAAGAAGAATATATACTAGACCATAACCCCAACTCTGACACAACCACCTAATGATGATCCCAGCTCCCCAACACTGCTCAAATCCCTGTATGTGCACTGAAATTTTGCAATAATGTATTTACAATGACTAAGTACAATGATACATTTACAATGATTGTATGCAGTATCACTAAAGATGAAGACTTCATATGATGAACTTATTTCTGTTGTTATGAACCTTGGTTGCTTCTCTTGTCATGCTACCCTCTGCTGCACCTTGTTTTTCTTTTCTGCCGTAGAAAGTCTGGTCCTTTGCAATCCTTGACAACACATGATCTAGCTTTTTCTTTCCTTATAGGAGCTCAATATTGAATTTGGTGTATCTTTGTTATTTCAGATCCTCAATATCTAATTTTTAGTCCTGTAGTATTCATCTAAGTCTTCTTTCCAATGCCATAGGCCTGACCCAATTTGGATTCTTCAAGAGAGATTTATACCCAATTTCTCACACTGCCCTAATTATGGACTGTTTTAGCAGAGCGCACTTGTACGGCATGCCACATGTCATTGTTTCTTCATTTGCCTCTGAAATTGATAGAGAGAAAACTAAAAACTGTGCAATATCTTCCAATTTTTACATAATTCCAATCCGATATTCAGAGAGAGAGTTATGACAATTTTACCAAGGTCACTTCTTTGAGATGAATTTCAGGAGCCTGCAAAAACCCTTACTTCCACAGATCATATCGCCAAAAATGTTGCGCAACTTGATCTAAAATTTTTACTGTAGCTTCCTCAGATTCTCGCTTTCGCTCATAAAATTTCAAATCTTCTCGAGTCAGAGAAAAAATTTGATGAGAATTCCACGATGACCGTTATGGTCGAACCCCTTACATAAGGAGGAAAATGAAGATCACACTATATGAATGCTATTGAGAGGGGCTTTAACAAGTGAATGGAGGATTTTAGGAGCTTAAAAATATTAATTATGAATTTTCAATGTGACCCATGCCTCAAATCCCATGGGGTTTTGGAAATAGCCCACTAATCGGGGTACAAACTTGTCAGAATATCTCTCAAACCGTGAAGACTATATGCACATATATCAACGGAAATAAATCACAAGTAGAACTAATAAAAGCATTATTTACCCAGACATGTTAATTTGGTATGTCAAAATTCCCATGCAATATTGGGTTAGCCCCTGGTGCTGCTTGGGTTGAAATCAATGACAACCGCTGATCAACAATCTCCCCCTTTGGCATTGATGGCAACACAAGTACTCCCCCTACGATCATGACACCTCTTCCTACAAAATTCTCTCCCCCTGTGACATCAATGGAAAAGGGTAACTCCCCCTGAAACACAACCATCCTGCGGACCTGTACACACTTCCACTCCCCCTGACACACAACCGTCCTGTAGACCTGTAATCTACTTCCACTCCCCCTTTATATTCTGAAAAAGGAAAATCTAATGAGAACTTGGGAGAATCCCAAGCTTCTGGCGAAGATATTCCAATGTTGGCGAATATTTAATATGTGATTCTTTTGGTGCTGCTTGGAATCTTGCTACTTTTCCAACTGCTTGCATAACATCTGGTCGGGAGGCTGTTACATATAGAAGACTACTAATCATAGATATATACAACCTTTGATCCACATCCTTAGATGAGTCGTCTATGCTCAATTTGCAACCAAGTAAAGACATCTCGAAATCACTTTGCACCTTTGTAGAAAAATTCTTACTTAGACGATCATCATTGCTACCAATTATTGTATCATCCTCTTTAGCTATTAGACATTCTTTAGTTGCTTCATCCAGAACATATATGTCGTTTGGAGCTCGACTTGCTGTAGCCACAATTTCACCATACACGCCTTTCCTGATTTCACATTTCGTGGAGTTGAATAGTATTGTGTGTCCTTGATCACACATTTTTCCAACACTGAGCAAATTGTGATTCATGTTTTCAACCAGTAGAACATTATTGGCTAGAGAATCTTTGCTTCCGAGAGTGACAGTACCTGATCCTATAACATTTGAAGATCCATCATTTCCAAAGGACACGGTTCCATCCTTCTTCTCTTTCAAAGATACAAATTTATTTCTATCTCCAGTCATATGCGTTGAGCAACCGCTATCAACATACCACACATCTTTGTTCTTTTGAGCCTTGAAATCGAGAGCACAATTATCATTCTTCTTCTTCTTCCATGTTCGTTCGTTTTGTGGATTTGAAGATTCTTCTGGAGGATTTTCAAGTCTGCAGCATTTGGCTATGTGTCCAAAGTTTCGACATTTATAACATTCAATATTATTTCTTAAATGTTCAAATCTATTGATGTTTCACTGAGCCCTGGGAGGTTCATATTTGACAGATCTCCTGGAATTGTATTCGTTCCTAGGGTACGTGCGACATTCTACAGCTTTATGACCAAATTTTTCACATGAATAACAGTAGCCATAAAAAATATGTTGGTACCTGGATGGAAATTTTCGTCGAGGAATTGTCTTCCAAGGCTGTTCTTGCGAATCTTGTCCAATGAAGTCTACATGCATGTCAGATCTCATAGGTTCATTGTATTTTGTTGTAGAAGGTCCTGCTTCTTCTTCTTTGTAACCGATGCCAGTTTTGTCGTTGTAAGATCGTTGATTGTTGACGAGTTCTTCCAATGCCCTTGAGCTGTTGGCATAGTTTTGGATAGTTTTTCCTTTCTTGACTTCCTCACGCAGCGAGACTACTTCGGCTTCTAATTCTTCCCTTTCTTGGTTGCTTTCTTCCAACTTCTTTTGAAGTGACTCTTCAATGCATTTGTGTTCTTCAACTTCAATTTTAAGACCTTGAACTTGTTCTTCAAGAGTTTTGGAACGGATCTTCTCTGCCTTGAGATCTTTTATAAGCTTGATTTCTTCCTCATAAAATTCGTCTATGGTCCATCCTTCTTATTCGTTGTTTGATACCTCTTGCTTATTGTGCTTGGGTTTATTGTGCTTGGCCATAAACAATACTCTCTCATTGGCTTCTTCTTCACTATCATTGTCTTCATCGGATGATGAGCTATCTTCTTTAGAGAGAAAGTTCCTTTCGGATCCTTACTTGTTGAATTTCTTAAAGCCTTTCTTTATTTTTGAGTTGTCATTATTTTTTGACATTTTGGCTTCAAATGCCCAACCTCTCATTGGCACTAAGCACATATTTAATGGAAGTTTACCTTTGAATTGTCCTCACTACCTAGAAGCCATGAAGTAGAGGAGTTCTTTCAGGTCCGAGACCTTTCATCTCCCTTTTCTTCACACTTGCAGGTGCATGTCTTTTCAATCGAAGGTTGTTTATCCTTATTGGTTTTCTTAGATGCAACGAACGCAGTTTCTAGATGCGAAGTACCCTCTTCTTCATCAAGTCTCATTTCATATGCTATGAGAACCCCATGTAATTCCTCTTTGCTGAGTTTGTCCAGATTTGCACTGTATTCTAAGACCAATACCTTTGGGTTGAATCTCCCTGGTAACGTTCTAAGAATCTTCCGTATAATAGTCTTCTCATCAACTGGCTCTCCCAATCCTTCTAGAGTATTGGTTATTTCATCAACGTATTGAAAGTATGCAGCAATGTTGCAATCTTCTTTCATTCTGAGTTGCTCAAATTTTGCTCTATAGATTTGAAGCTTTGCTTTTTTGACATTTGAGTCACCTGCATATATATTCTCAAGCTTGTCCCATACATTTTTGGCGGTTTTACAACCCAACACCTTATGATAAGCAGATTCAATAAGTCCACTGATAATAATATTCTTTGCTTTTGCATCATTTACCAAATTCTTCTTACCTTGTTCATCTGCAGTTGATGTAAATCCATTTTGAATAGTGTCCCATACTTCGTAACCTTGTGCCAAGAGATAGACCTCCATTCTTCCTTTCCAGAGTGCATACTTATTTTCATTGAATAGAGGTACACCATATCCGGTATGCTCCATGACCTCCTTCTAGCTGTTAAACTGCTATTGAAGGAACCAGTTTCGGGGAACCAGTCTGTTGGGAACATCGAGAGGGGGTGAATCTGATTTTCTCAATTGGTATATCAGTTCTCATTCCAATTATTATCGTTGTTTGTACAATGATAGCAAGTAAAAACAAGAGGAACACAAATGCACACAATTTTTAAGGTGGAAACCCACTCTGGGACAAAAACCACCTAATGATTTTCTAATAATTATTTTCAACTCCAATTGAAAATAAAGCTCCAACTTCCTAGAATCTAGAAAATCATTCTTCTCCAGCTCCCACTGGATGGATGCTCCAATTCCTGAGATTCTTCAGTAGTCACTAAACGGATGCACCAACACCCAATGAGCTATAACTCACCCTAGCACCACCCTACCACCCTACCACCCTATAGAATAATAAAAGAAGAATGGACTCTCGTACCAGAGAAAATGGTCCACTTTATAATGATATAGAATGATGTAGAAGAAGAAGATATACTAAACCATAACCCCAACTTTGACACAACCACTGCCTCTTCAACCCTTGGCAGATAGACACTAGTACAATTTGTACAACAATGTATTTACAATGACTAGG